>VSMD01006970.1:0-47162 GCA_008750895.1 Mirza zaza | reverse complement strand
CCGCCAATCCCACCGCCAATCCCAACGCCAACCCCACCGCCAATCCCACCGCCAATCCCAACGCCAACCCCAACGCCAATCCCACCGCCAATCCCACCGCCAATCCCAATGCTAACCCCAACGCTAATCCCAACGCTAATCCCAACGCCAACCCCACCGCCAATCCCACCGCCAATCCCAATGCCAACCCCAACGCTAATCCCACCGCCAACCCCAACGCCAATCCCACCGCCAATCCCACCGCCAATCCCAATGCTAACCCCAACGCTAATCCCAACGCCAATCCTAACGCCAATCCCACCGCCAATCCCAACGCTAACGCCGAGGTCCTGCGAAGGCGAACGCCACACCGACAGCAAGCGCTTCTCCAGTGCCCGGTGCACGTTGCAGCCTCTCAGTGCCCTCTGAGGCAGACACTGTTATTGCCGCCCTCGCAGGTGAGAAGACGGACGTACGGAGAGGTGGACCCACATTCAAGGTCACGTGGCAGTAAAATGGTAAAGCCGGGGTTTGCTCTGGTTCACATGTCAGCCTGTATTGCAAAGACCTATTTTCCGCTCTGTCTCCCTCACCAGACTAAACTCCAGGATGGCAGGGCCCACCTCTGCCTTGTCTGTGGTTGTGTCTCCAGCACCCAGCACAGTGCCTGGCCCCAGTAGGTGCTCAATAATGCCTGATGATTGAAGGCAGCCATGCTGGATGTCTTGGGGAATTCCAGACCGGCCCGAGTGCAGAGAGTTGGACCAAATTTCAGACCCTCACTTCTTAGGGTCTAGTGTTCAGGGTGTGCACTGTCTATCTAAAGGCAGTTAAAGGGAAAGTAGACTAGCATTCATGAAACCCCTACACCCTTGACATTGATTAATTAGCATAATAATGAAGCACTTTGCCCAACTCCAGCAGAGAGGGCGTGCTTAATAGAGAATTGTTAATGAACAGGGCTCCTGGCCTCAACCTAGGGAGGTGACATGCCTATCCCATTTTACAGATGAGGAGACTGAGTGTCCAGGAAGAGGTGACTTACAGAGTGCACCCAGCCAGCAATGAAGGAGTGGAGATTTAAACCCCAAAAGCTGGTTCTCCTTCCTCTGGGGACAGCAAGCAGCCTCCACTTAATCCATCATCAAACTCATAGAGAAATTTTATGTATCAAATTTACATTTCTTTTGAGATTAGACTATTTCAATCCCTTTGAGATTTTTTTTGTTTCTCAATCTGCTTTTCAAGTGACCTTTTCTGTTTTTCCCACTTTCGATACTTCTAGATTTCATTTTTTAAAGCCCAGGTCAGGTTTCATCTTATTTTTGCATTTCTACAAGTGTCAAGTTGATAGTGCTTCTTATGTTTCGTTGGATTTATCCACTGAGGGTGTTCTTGCTTTCTTTTTCTTCTGTTTGCGTTTGCTGCCATTTGTGCACTGTGAGAATTTGTTCAGTGCATTGGTCAATAGCCACGTCCGTTCTCACAGAGGAAGGCAGGGCTGCCGCTGGGGGGAGGAAGGCCGGCTGGACAGACCAGCCAAGAATGTGCTTGGCTTCTTTGCACTCTGTTTAGGGTATAGAAATCACAGAGTACCCGACCTACATCTTTGTTCCTTTTTGTCTGTTAAAAAATATAGCTTCCTTACATTTTTTTCCATTCTAAGGTATTAAAGAAACTTTGGATTATGAGTACGAAGAAAAATTGAAAATAACTGATGTTCCCATCACTCCAGCCAATTTTCACATTTTGGGTCATTTCTTTCTTGTCCTTTTTACTCTGTTTAATTTTTAGTTTTTACAAAGTTTAGATTCTGCTGCATATGTAGTTTTGTTCCTGATTTTTCTTCATTGAATCTTATGCAATAAGCATTTTATGTAGTTTTGTTTTTCCTTATTAATAAATCTTTATACATATCATTTTAAATCTTTCGCAATGTTATTTTAAGTGAATATGTCATCGTCTCCTTAATCATCCCAATATTATCAAAGATTTAAGTTGTTTTAATTTTTAAACTATGATAAATAAAGGTTTGTGTTTTTCTGTAAAGAACTGATTTCCTAAAATAGATGATTAGAAATGGAATTACTGGGTCAAGGTATTGAATGCTCTTGAAAACTTCTGTTCTACATTGTTAATTCCACAATATATATAAATTCACAGGTCTACATGGAAGTATTGAGAATGCCCACATATGATTCCACCTATATCAGCATGGGGTATTATATGCTGTCAAACTTTCAAACTGTTGTTAATTTGGCAACAGAAAATTGACATCTTCTTGTTTTAATTTACATTTCTTATATTTCCAGTGAAGCTAATTCCCCCCTTGTTTTTTTTTAAAGTTCCATACAGATGTTTCATGAATTATTACTTTATATTCTGTGCCCATTTGCCTTTTGTTTTTATATCTTTCTTAACTAATTTGCTCTCGACAAAGATTTTAGCTCTTTATCATTTTGGAGTGAATTTGTTATTATTTTTTGATTTCTTGGTCTTGTCATTTTCATTTTGTCCTTTTTCAAGTAGAGATGTACACAGTTGCTTTTCCCATTGTCATTTCCTCAAGTGCATCTGAGCTGAATCTCTCGCTGCCGGCGTTATCTTCCCTAACCACTCAAAGCCGTGGGGCTGTGCTGGCCTGTGGCTTGAGGGCAGTGGCTGAGGCTGGTCGCGACCATACCCTGAACCACCAGTGCCTGGGAGACTCCACCGGCTCCCCATCCTTCCTCGCCGGCTCCCCATCCTTCCTCGCCCTTGCTTTCCCACTTCTGAGCTGGGTGCCTTGTCGGTGACAAAACTTTTTGACAAATGCTACAGCGCATCAGAAGTCATTGCTGTGGAACCTCATGAAAGGCTCGTTTGAGCATCCGTATTGACCATTCTGTTCTCTAAAATGACCATCACAGATATGTGTGGCATCACTGCCCCTTTCAGAAACTGTGGTGTGACAAGACTTAGCACCAGGGAAGGTGCCTGCTATTGACCCTGGGGCTTGGGAAATATAAATATCTTTTCTTCCCAACAACCCCCCAGGCTGCTCACTGCGGTGCAGAGCTGACTTCTGCTCCGAGGATAACTGGGCACCATGATTCCCAAATCGGGTGCTTGATGTGTGGCGCCAAGGCAGGGGACACGGCACGCCACAGCCACAGCCAGAATCTCCGCCAGCTGTCCCAGTGCTTACTAATCAGTCAACCAGGCGTGCCTGTCAATCAGCAGTAGCCTGACGTGGGACACAGGTGGCTCACAGTCTTCTGGCTTCCCAAGACCTACTCCATTTCTCTTTCCCCAAACCTGGTCCCACGTGGGATTGACTTCCTAGCATGGCAGTTCCACTCAGCTAGTGATCTTGGGTCTCTTAGTCTTGTAGTTTCCCCTAGTGCTGTCTCTCAACCCTGACTAGATGGTAAGTGATTTTCTTTTTTACAGTACGTTGAGTTGCTGTTTTATGATATTATGGTTTATGTATTTCATCCAATCATTTGAAACTGTCATTTGGACAGTTTTTGATCTATCAAAATGGCGACTTCAGATGGTTCAACCTTAAGATTTTCAGAAATTGTACAAGGCATATGGAAGCATCAAAAAAAAAAAAAACCCAAAAGGACAACATAAGAAAGGAAATACACAAATATTATCACTGTTAATATTTTGTTGCATAATCCTCTGATTCTTTCTGTGTGATGCCTACACACATGCCTACACTCAGATTTCATAGAAATGAAATCCATCACCCGTGTAAATGTTGTAATCTAATCGGCAGCATATTGCGAGTGACTTTCCAAGTCGATATACATGCCCCTTTACCATCATTTTAAACAGCTGTATAGCATTCCATGTGTGTCATATCATAACTAATATAACCAGTAGTCCAGAGGGTGAGGGGCAGGCTGGGGCAGGAAAGGGATGGGGAGAATGGCTGGAGGGATGGGAGCCAAGGTGATGTGGGCTCCATCAAGGTGATGAAGCCAAGGCTGGAAAGACTTTTAAGATGCTTTATATTGTGAGAGGCTCTGGGAGGATTCAGATGGATGAGAAAGAGCCTCCTGCTTTGGAGAGGGGGACTCTGGCAGTTGTATAACGTGCTGGAAGTCATATTTACGTATTCATTTATTAAAAAATATTTGTTGGACTTCTATTATGTGACAGACATTCTAATGGGGTACTATGGTGAACAAGACAGACAGAGCCCCTGCTTCCAAGAAGCTTACATTGTTATTGCAGGAGGCAGACCAGGAACGAGTAAAATAATTACATATTAAGAAGAGTACTAGGGAGGAAAATGAACAAGGAGATGTGATGAAGCCCCAAGAGGAGCTGGAGGTGGGAGTGGTAAGTCTTGGATGGGGTGCTCGAGTATGGCATCTGTGAGAAGGGGACATCTGAGCTGAGACCCGAGTGAATCAGGGACAGAAAGTTCTGGGCAGAGAAACCATCAAGTACAATAGCTAAGTAGAGTCAGTAAATGCAGCCCAGGTTTGAAGCATTTTATTCATTCATGTCTTCATTCAACAGACTTGTCATGAGCTCCTCCTCTGCTGCAGATAGGAATGGAGAAATCAGATGTTACTTCTCTCTCAAGAGAGAGAGACATCTATTCACTTCATTTGTTCACTCATTCATTCAAATACTTTACATGCCAGGTCTTAGCCATTAAACTGGAAACAAAGATGAGTAAGAATGGATTCTCTTCCTCTAGAGTGTTTGTGGATGAAAGCAAGAACAGTGAGTGGGAAGAGTCCAGAGAGAGGAGGTGGCCAGCTCAGCATCATGCAGAGATGGGACTAAAAGGAGGTGCCCTTGTTTCCCAGTCGGAGTTTTGTCCACCATGTTTTCCATGACCCCGACTGTCCTGTGTCAGTCCTTTGTCAACCCAAGGTTTATGCACACGGTTTTCCCCAGCCTACACCTGGAAAAAGCATTAGACATTTATGTCATTGCAGGCTCCAAGATTAAGTCTATAAATGGTTCTGGTTGCAGTTCTCTTGTGTTCACTGATGTCATAAAATGGCTCTGTGCGAACAGGGAGCCACTCCCTTTACAGCTGGGTGTTAATGGCTGCACTTTGAAAGCAGCAGAGCTGTGTCTGCGTAGCCCCCAAATAGCAAACTGGAAGCCCTTGTCCAAGTGGCTGCGATTGTGACGGGGCCAGCAGTAAGTGAGTGTGGGGTCTCATCCACACTGGTGACCAGGTAGTGTGTAACTGACCAGTGGAGGATTCAGGACTGTAAATTAAAAGAGCTTTGGGACATACATCCTCCCCTGTTATCATGGCACTGTGGAAAGATCCTTGATCTGGGATATCTCAACTTGGACTTGAATCCTACTTATGCATTTTGCAGGCTGGGTGACCCTGGGTGTTTCATTTGACCTCTTGGAGCTTCTGCTTCATCATTTCTATAATAGGCATGTGGCAGACTGCTAGTCGCCCACCACTGTGGCAGACTGCATAGCCACCTCCACCTCCATTTAACAGAGCCCTGGGTTCAGCCATATGGTGATGTGCTCACCCTGGGGACCCATCGTATTTGGTCTAAGCCAGTGACTAGTTTAGAAGCTGACATGTGACCAAATTCTGACCAATAGGAAGTCTGGTTGGAAGTTTATGCAAAACATTTTATCTTTATCTCCTGTCTTAAATTCATTTGTGTAAAATTGTGATAGTTGAGGCTGAAGCAATCATCTTACAATCACGAAATAATGAGGTTATAAAAGTGTGCACTGGGGGTGGCACAGGGGAATGATAGAAAGATCTTGATGACAATACTGAACTGTTGCATCAAACTGGGACTCCTTGTTATAGGAGGTAATTAAGTCTTTGTTCATCTTTGGGTGTTCTGTTACCCACCTCTGAAGCATTTCTAACTGACCTAAAGGACAATGATAACTACCTTCTAGAGCTCCTGGGGGAATTAGATGACATTTTTTTTTTTTTTTTTTTTTGAGGCAGAGTCTCGTTCTATTGCCCAGGCTAGAGTGCCATGGCATCAGCCTAGCTCACAGCAACCTCAAACTCCTGGGCTTGTGCGATCCTTCTGTTTCAGCCTCCCAAGTAGCTGGGACTACAGTCATGCGCCACCATGCCCGGCTAATTTTTTCTATATATTTTTAGTTGCCAGCTAATTTCTTTCTATTTTTTAGTAGAGACAGGGTCACACTCTTGCTCAGGCTGGTCTTGAACTCCTGACCTTGAGTTATCCTCCCGCCTCGGCCTCCCAGAGTGCTAAGATTACAGGCCTGAGCCACCACACCCAGCCTACATGACATATTGTATGCACTGTGCTAGGCATATTGTCATTACTGTCTTCCCTTATCCCTGCTGCATATGGTGTGATTTCTTACACAAGGATAGAGAGGGTCACTTAAGAAGAGAGTGACATGTTAGTGGCATTTGCAGGACAGTTGATGGCTTCTGGAAATTCTTGTGGGACATAATAGAGTAAAGCATGATTTAGAATAGTTTCAACAGGTGAAACCATCGGACCTGTAAGAAGCCACCTCTTCAACTGAACATCTATCAAACAGATGTGTAGTACACGAGAATTTTTTAATAGAGGTTGTCCCAAGTATGGGGGACAATGAAGTTGGTTGTCTTCATTCATTCTAACATCCCTCCAATCCAAGGTAATTAGTCTATGTCAATTAATGTGATTTCACTCACCTTGTTAGTAATTGGTTCAGGAGTGCCCATGTGACCCAATTCTGGCCAATATGATATGAGGGGAATCTACAGTGGGCTTTTGGGAAGTTTCCTGTCTCCTAAGAGAGAGCCACAGGAAGCCAGGATCTGCCACTTGCCTTGCTGCTGCAGTGCTAGTTGACACATCTGGAACCACTGTGGACATGTCGCTACCAGGCTGAGGATGAAACTAACACTGAACCTTGGAGGATGGCTGGAAGCAGCCGCTCTGGTGGCAATGCTGGGCTGCTGCGGTGCCGGCCCTGGAGCCCGCCCTGCCCTGGACTTTCTAATACGTGAGCTAAATATTTACTTGTGGCTTATGGGTTGGGGTTTTTGGTTTTTTGCTGAAAGCATCCTGCCTGATACTCCAAGTTTACTTAAGAGATTTCAGTTTATGCAAAGGAAACCCAGATGTGCCGCCAGTTTTATGGCACCAAGCTCTTGTGGGAAATGAGGTAGGGCTTTGATAAGGAAGGTGGCACCATGCTGGTTGTTGTGGATTGGCTGAGAGGCGTCCCTGTGCTGATGCAGCTCTGTTGGAGATGAGGGTTGGTAAAGGAATTGAGGTATCCCTACTGTATTAGTCTCCAGCGAAACAGAACTAACAGGAGATATCTCTGTGTGTGTGTGTGTGTGTGTGTGTGTGTGTCGAAGGATATATAAAGAGAGATTTAATTTAAGGAATTGCCTCACATGATTATGAACGCTGGCAGGTCCCAGATCTGTAGGGTGGGCTCACAGGTTGGAGACGTAGAAGAGCTCTGATGTTGCAGTTCAAGTCCAAAGGCTGTGTCTGCTACACAGTTTACTCTTGCTCAGGGGAGGTCAGGCTTTTTGTTCCATTTAGGTCTTCAGCTGATTGGATGAGACCTACTGACATCATGGAGGGAAATCTGCTTTACTCAAAATTCACTGATTTAAATTTTAATATCATACAAAGCCACCCTCACAGAAACATCCAGAAGAATGTTCAACCACATACCTGACCACCATGGCCCAGCCAAGTTGACACATAACATTAAGCATCACACCTGCCATAATGATGTCATAACCATGACAGTGAACTTGACACACACTTGGCAGATGGATGCTCAAAGATGCACTGGCTCAGTGCCCTTGGCCGAGATGCAGGATTTATACCTGTCCTCCAAGGGTCCAAAAACATGTCCCCTGTCGCCACTCCAGGTCAGGGCTGCATCCTTCTCCTCTGGCAGACAGTCTACAATGGATACCATACATCTGATCGCTCCCCACTTCCGTCATCCTTCTCCCTGATTGTGCCCCCACACGTGCCCCTGCTCGTAAACTTTCAAGGGCTTCCATTTAAGGACGGAATGGAGATGAGGCTCTGAGCTGGCTCTTGAGCTCCGCACCAGCACGCTGCCCGTGTGCAGCTTCCGTTGCTCCTCATAATGTCGCCTGTGCTCAGACTATGCCCTTCTAGAGCTGCCAAGTGGCTCTCAACCCGGACTGCACAGCAGCAGCCCAGAGAGCTTTAAAAAGTTCAGATGCCTGGGCGCCACCCCAGACCAGGTGAATCACACTGTCTGGGGCTGGGGCCTGCAGTCTGTATTTCTGAAAGGACCCCATGTGATCCTGGGGATCACTGGCCCTGATCTTTTTCCTCTCCTGAGGAAATACTACTACTATTAAAGGGCCTTCACAAGCCCCTCCTCCAGGCTGTCTTCCCTGACCAAGACCCTCTGAGTTAGCTCTGAGCCCCTCCCCCACTCCCCAGTTCTGCTCTTAGAGCCCGCAGTTCCTTCTACATCTCATCAGGCTCTCACATGTCTTGGACCCCTAGCGGCCACTGGGCCACCCCAGATTCCCCTGTGCAATGTAATTTGGGCCATGCTCGGGCACATTCTGTGTCACTGTACACTCTGCTCCCTCTCCTTGGGGTGCTTAGTCCCCTCTTCTCTACCTGATGAACTCCTCTTCAACCTTCAAAGCCTTACTCGTCATTTCCCTGAGGACCACTTTGCTGATCCTGTGGTAGGGCCATGCACACCCTCCTCTGTGCTTCCCTCTCCTTCCAGTCCCATTTGCTGTGTGCCTCTCTCCTGGCAGGGCGAGCGCATGCTGAGTGTGGTCCGTGCCGTGCTGCAGGTGCCCAGCCGGTGTTGGTGAAATGGACTTGCCGTTGCAGTGTGCGACTGCCGCAGCCACCCTTACCCACATCTCACACGGTACTGACACGCAGTAGGCATTTAAAACGGGCTTGCTGAATTGAACTCGAAAGAAAAGTAAATACATAAAAGAAAGGGAGAAAGAGAAGGAGGGAGGAAGAGAGTAGGAAGGAGGAAGGAATGGGTTGAAAGAAAGAAAAAGGAGAGAAGGGGAGAAGGAAGGAGGGAGAGAGGGAAGAAGGAAGGAATGCGGAAAAAAAGGAAAAAAACTGGAAGAAAGGAAGAAGAATTGAGGAGGGAAAGAGAAGGGAAGAAAGGAGTCAGAAGGAAGAAAGGATAAAATAAAAACCCTATCGGAGTGAGGTAGCTGAGTCTTCTGGGGGTGCAGTTGTGGGAGAGGGGCGTGGAGACACAGGCACAGTGTGCTCTTTAAGAAGCCAATGTGAGTAGTGAGCGTGTCCCTTTTTTTCCACTAAGTACTCAACCCAAATCCCCAAAAGAAAATAAACGCTCAGAGATAAACACGTCTTCTAGGGAAGTTTCTGTTCCCTCCCCAGGAACATTGCTGGGAAGGTTTCTAGAGCAGGGAAAATGGGTCCCAAATGGCTGAGTCATTCGACATACGACAAGCAAATGGTCGGGCTCTCCAGGAAGGGAGGCGCGGGTGGCACTCAGGTTGTCTCCACGTCCAGCCGCACGGCCCCATGTCATCGCTGCAATGACAACTGCCACCACCATGGTCCTCACCACCATCCCTGCCCCAGGGCTGCTCCGTCTCCAGGGCTGCCTCGGCCCGCCATGAGCCTTTGCCCCAAAGCCACGGAGCCGGCTGCAGATGAACCGGATCCTGAGCTTGGCCAGGGCCTCGCCCCAGACCGGGAACTCAGCTGTGTTCCAGCCTCTGTCCCGCTTGGCTGACGTGATTCTGCCTTCGCCCCTAAGCCTGGCCAGGCCCCCGTTGGAGCTGCAGCTGGGAACAGAGGTGGGGAACATTCTGGGGAAAGAGCCACTGGTGCAGGGCACTCTGAAAAGTTGGGACTGCTATCCCATTTTATAGATGAGGAGACTGAGGGTTACTGAGGACAAGGGACTTGCCAAAGATCACACAGGCAGGAAGAGATGGCTCTGGAATCTGAGCCCTGGCCTGTTGGTTTCTCAAGGCTGCCTTTCCCTCTCTGCCACTGGTTAGCATGTGTGGTGGCAGGGCTTCATAGTCTTCTTTTGTTCCCAGGTGGTGTTTGCCAAATCATTTTAAAGAAAAAAAGGAGAGTTGGCTGGGTGCAGTGGCTCCCGCCTGTAATCCCAGCACTTTGGGAGGCCAAGGTGGAAAGATCACTTGAGCCCAGGAGTTGGAGGCTGCAGTGAGGTATGATTGTACCACTGTGCTCCAGCCTGAGCAACAGAGCAGGAGCCAGTCTCTAAAAAGAAAAAACAAAATAACCCAAAAGGAAAATAGATATTTTTGTTCAGGAGATGACCCCTCTGCTCTACTCAAACTGGGCTCAGATGCAGCAGCCAAGAGGGCAGGTGTCTTCCCTTAGGAGCTGACAGGTATTGACGGAGCCCAGACCCTCACCGGACTCTGTGCTGGGCACTGGGGAGACAGCCCCACATGGACAGGACAGCCATGGGCCTTGCCCTCACCGACTCCACAGTCCAGGTCTGGCCACCGTCAGACCCCAACCAGGCTGACACATGGCTCTGCTGGAGTGGCACCCTGGGCTCTCGGATCTTGACCTGGTGTCTGGGGCTCTTGGTCCTAGGAAGGGCTGTATCAGGAAGGGTGGGGCGGAGGAGAGAAGAAGACCGGATGGTTAACTGACCGGAACATGCAGGGACCTGGTGACCAGGAGCTTTCGTAAAAGAAGAGGGCTGAGGGGAGGAGGGACATATATTTAGAAAGAAAGAGCCTGACCAGTTTAGTGGAGAGAAGAAGGGAAAAAAAGCCCGAGTCCCCACGGTAACCTGTTTGCAGGAGCTGCCTAATTTAGCAGAAAATCATACACACTGGCCCTGGCACGGGCTGATGGAAGGTATTTCCTCCCCAGCCTGGGTCAAGTTTCATTCATAGGTACTGTCTAAAATTAGACCCTCTGCTTTCATTCTGGTCCAAACTCCCTGCCTAGCGTAATATTTGGGAGAAACAGGCACTCCATTAAAAGTGCGCCTTCCTCCCGGCGGCCCCTGGCCTGGGAAGGGCCGGGTCCCGTCCTCGCTGGCGGCCGCTGCGGCTCATAAACCCGGGTCTAAATTCAAAGCATCCGCTCTGACTGGTGACCTCTGGCTCCCCGGCAAGCCCACGTCTCCTCCTCCAGCTCACACCCTGGGCCTGGCCAGGTCACTGGGAGGGACCCATTTCATGCCTGTGACTTTTTGTCCAGAGGAGCGTGGGGCAACTCGTCCTCAGTGCGGGAGGAGGTGCTTGACGCCCCTGGGGCTATGCGCTGGGGCCTCTTGCTCAGGCTCGGCCTGCTGTCCTCTCCTCTGGGCTCAGGAGCTGCGAGCCGGGCTGGCCCGTTTTATCGTTATTATCGGTATTTTCCAAACTAATACAACATCAAGGAAAGACTCCGTGAGACAGGGGAATCGGCGCCATGTTTGGACCACGTTATTCATTTAGTAAATATTTACTGAGCATCCTGTATTTGGAGTCTTGGGTTGTGCAGAAATGAGGACACTGGGGAGCTCCTGGCCTCCCAGGGTCAGACGTGAGCCAGGGATGGGCTGGAGTCCCTGCCCGAGCATGGCGGGCAGCCCAGGGAGTGCTTTCTCTTTGTCTCTCGTCTCTCCTTCTCTCCCAGCAGTGGCTTCAGCTCTTCTCTTTCTACCCAGGGGTACTTTTGCTCCTCAGTCTTCACAGCAGAACGTGGTTCCCATTTCAGATGGTCTCAGTTCTACTGACTGCTCTTTCTGGGTTCCAATTCCAAAGTCCCAGGGAAGGTTTCTAATTGGCTTAGCTTCTATTGGATGCCTGCCTCTAGGCCAATAAACAGCTGTCAGGGCGGGGCGTTGACTAGCCTAGTGATTCTGCTGTAACCACGTGAATGGCACAAGGAGGAGACATTCCCAGGAGTAAAGAGGCTATTTTAGCACTATGCAGTTGCCACTCTGCGAGTGGCTTGTGGGAACACAGAGAAGGATCTTAGCCCAGGCCTGGCAGGTTAGGGAAGGCTTCCTGGAAGACCTGGAAGGTGACCTCTAAGCTGGGTAAGTGGGATTTAGTCAGGATCTGAGAAGGAAAAATAGAGAAGGCTGTTCAGAGAATGGCCCAGGCAAAGATCTCAAGGCAAGACCCAGACCAGCTGTGCTGACCTTGGGCAAGTGACATCGCTTTCTGAGCCTCAGTTTCCTCATGTGTAAATGGGAAGCCTAACACCATTCTCTGGAGTTGGGACTAATAAGCTCCTGTCTGCAACAGTGCCTGGCGGGGGGTGGGGTGGGGGTGGGGGTGGAGGCAGCTTGGGGTGTGTGTGTGTGTGAATCCATTCATTAGCTCTGGGTGCGGGGCCCTTTGTGGGCAGGTAGTGGCCCACCAGCTGGTTCCTTCACACCTGCAGGTCTCAGCTCAGACATCACAGGGACATCACTAGAGAAACCTTCCCTGGCAGCCTTCAAGTGGGTTTCCCTTTTAGCTTCTCGTATCTCCTCCTGTTTCCTTCATAGGGCTTCTCTCAACATACAGTTATCGGGTTTGCCTCCTTGTTTGCAGTCTGTTTGTGGCTGAGACTGAAAGGTGCCTGAAGGTGAGGACCTCACCTGTCTTGTTCTCTGCCATAGCCTTGGGTGCACTCAGGGTGGGCGGCATGTACTGGCCACGCCGTCACCATTTGCTGAAGGAATGCGTGTGAGAATGAAGACGTGAGTGGATGAAGCCTCAGCAGCCTCACGTGGGTAGTGGATTCTCTTGGACGATCTCTGGTTGAGGGTAATGTCCAAGCTCCCTCAGCACAGTTGCCACTCTCTCGGCAGCTCCTTGAGTCCTGAGCCCCTCGACAGGAGCACCCCACCCACGCCCCAGTTCAAAGGCTTTCATGCTTGTGCTGAAAACATCCAAAAAACCAGGATGGAATTGCAGCCACCCTGTTCTCTAAGACTCCCCCGAGCAGGCTTTTGACGTTGGGAAGGGAGGGGCTTAGCCTGGAGCCCTCGCTCTGTCCCCAGCCTCCCTGGACATTAAGTCCCAGGGCTGGAATGGCAGTTCCTCCCCCTCTGTGCCTCACTCATCCCAGCTGACCCACCCCATGCCACCGAGGAGCAGACTGACAATGGGGGGATGGGCAGGGCCTGGCCCGGCGGGCCCCCTCACCAGCCCTGGGGTCATGTCTTGGCATCAGCCCGGCGGAAAGGCTCACCCCGACTTCCCAGGCCGCCGTTGACTCCCTCCCAGCCTCCCCTGGCAGACCCTGAGATGAGGACGTGAGTACAAATCGTTTATTGGGAAGGTGATTCCGGAAAGTGCTGGCAAGGGCAATGGGGCCACGACACAGGAAAGGCTCGGAGGTCACTTCTGGGGCAGCTACCAGTGTGGGCACGAGGCCTGCCACTCCGAGAGTGTAGACAGCATGCCTTCCAGCCAGCCCGCTGGGCTGGAGCAAGGGCCTCACCACTGGGCCCTGCGGCTCAGGGCCCCGCAGTGAGCGCTATCTCCCCCCACCGTGGCCTGGCCTGTGTGCAGGAGACCTTCAGATGGGCCGTAGGAGCTTCCAGCTGGGCCCCCGGGGCAACGTGCAGGCGCACACGGCAGGGGCTGACGGCAGCTGCCCTTGGAGTAGCCCCTGCCACCCCCAAAGCTCCCACTGGCTGTTGACAGCCCTGCACCCAAAGGACCCTCCCTGGTCCCTGACAGCTGACTTCCCACTGCTCCACCAGGCCCTGATGAGTTGCCCACCCACACCCCAGGACCCCGACACCCCCACTTAACCTTCTGCTGACCCCTGTTCCCTTGGCCCGACTCCTCCCGTGGCCTCTGTGTAAGGGTTTGGGGGTGTGAGTGGGACCGGGCTAGATGTCCTCGCCGAGACAACAGAGGGTGGGTCCGTTTCCTGAATGTCTCCTCTAGGGAGCTTCTGTGGCCGGGTGAGTCAGGTTCTCCGCCTCCCCCACCCGGCCCCCTCCCCGGCTCAGACAGGGCCTGGCTCCCGCCCTGCCCCCGCCCTGCCTGCTTCCTCCGGTTTCCCCACTGAGCCACGGGGGAGGGCAGGCCCAGTGCACCCCAGTGGGCCCTGCAGCTGGGCCGGGTCGTTCAGCCCGTCCTTAGGCGCCTTAGAGACAGGTGCGCGGGTGATCTGTGGGGCCCACCAGGTCCTTGAGGCATCAGGTGGCCCAGTTCTCTCAGGGCCTGGACAAGGGAGGGAGCACAGGGGACACTGCCTGACTGGGGCGCCGTCGCTGTGTGCTGCTCTGAGGAAAGCTGGTCATCCCCATTTTACTGTTGAGAAAACAGAGGCTCAGAGAAGGCAAGTCACTCAGCCACGGCCACACAGTGGCCAGCTCTGGCTCCAAAGCCCAGCGTCCTGATTCCCTGGGATTGCTGGGAAGCAGCGTGTGCCCGGCACTGCACTGCCCAGCCGCAGCAGGAATGTCACCTGGGACACCCCAGGGAGCCCGCGCCACCCACCGTCTGCGCCGGCCTGGACCTCTGGGACAGCCACCCCAGCCTCCCCTCCCACTCCTGCCGCTGCGACCCCCCACCACACAGCAGCCAGGGGAGCTCAAGGAAACAGTTCTGAGAGTGTCAGTTCCCTGCTAACGACCGTCCAGTGCCTTTCCACAGCCTGGAAGGGAAACCAGAACTTTCCACAAGGCCCGCAAGGCCTCCCTGGCCTGGCTCCCGTCTCCCGCGTTGCCCTCACCTCCTGGACTCTGTGTCCTGCCCACCACGTCCACGTGGGTCTCCCGGCCGCCTCCCGATGACACAAGGTCTTCTGTGGCAGGCACTGGCCCTGCGGGGGGCACGGCCTCCCTGCCACCTGGAGAAGCCTGCCGGCCCTTCAGCCCCAACCGTCGAATCGCTGGCTCTCATGTCACCAGGCCTTGTTTCCTCCATAGGCCTCTCACCACCTGACGTGTCTTCCCATTTACTCAGCAGCCAGCTTGTTCACTGTCCCTCACCCCACCGGAACACGGCTCCGCGGGCGCAGGCACCTTCCTGCCTGTTCTGCTGCTGTCCCCAGCACACGGTGGGGCTCTGGCCAACAGGCATCGGTTGAATGAAGGACTGTTAGTGCCAAAAGCTTGTGCGCAGTGGTTGGGATGTGGTCTGCCAGTGGGTACTGGGAAGCCGTAATGAAGTGCACAGGCAGACACATATATGTACATGTGTGTGGACACACATGTGGGTACGTGTACATGAGACCCTAGGAGTACGCTCAAGCCCTGCCCTGCGAGCTCCTGCTTCCCCTGGGTCTCAGATCCAGGGACGGATTGGTGGGATTGGGGACTGGCCGTCATTGTCAATATGCCATGTGTGGTGACTTAGAGCCACTCAAGCAGACCCCACCAGCTGGCCTTCGCTGCTCTTCCAGCCTGTCTCCCTACACGGGATGAGCTGCATCCTCGGCCTCAAGACTGCCCTTGCAGGGCTTGCCTGGAGCATTGCCTCAGTGGTCATGAAACACAGTCAACTTCATGAACAAAGATGTGAAAAAAAAAAAATTTTAATTTAATTTTTTTTTTTTTTCGAGACGGAGTCTTGCTCTGTTGCCTGGGCTAGAGTGCAGTGGCGTCATCATAGCTCACAGCAACCTCAGACTCCTGGGCTCAAGAGATCCTCCTACCTCAGCCTCCTGAGTAGCTGGGACTACAGGTATGTACCACCACGCCCAGCTAATTTTTCTATTTTTTAGTAAAGATGGGGTCTCACTCTTGCTCATGTTGGTCTCAAACTCCTGAGCTCAAGCAATCCTCCCACCTCGGCCTCCCAGAGTGCTAGGATTACAGGCGTGAGCCACCGCGCCCGGCCTCAATTCAGGTTTTTTAGATCACCTCAAGATCGTTGACTAAACAAAGACTTTTGATGAGTCTTTTTCTAAGTGTCTTTCTGGACATTATTCCAAGTTTTTGGTTTTGTCTCTTTTAGTACCTTCGTAGGGTTTCCATCCTAGGCACCCGCTTCCCTCACGCAGAAGAAACGAGCCGAGCAGAGTTATAGTCCCAGCTCACCCGAGGAGGGAAGTTCTCTCCCAGCAATCGTGGGTTGGGATTTGTCATGCATGTATAGTTTCCTTGGCCCTAGAAAGACTCACCTCTCTGGGCCTCTTGTTCTTGTGTTTGGCAAAGCCCGAGGGAAAGGCAGTGACTAGAGATCGGTCTCTTGCATCTTCGTCAATATGAATCTAAGAAGGACATTTCCTTGCCATATAGCAAAAGGGGAAACACCAACATTAGGGACGTGGGAAGTGACATTCTTCTTCTTTATGACTGACTTACTAGTGGGTCTGGGCTTCTCTTTGGAGTGACGAAAACGTTCTGGAATTACATAGTGGTGATGGTTGCACAGCCTTGTGAATATAGTACTAAAAAACACCGAATTGTACACTTTAAAAGGGTAAATGCTATGGTTCACGAAGTATATTTCAATTTTTAAAAAGGATCTTTAAAAACTGAGTTAACAGTCACTTGCCTCCGCCCTTTGCCATCTGTGCTCTTCTGCTGGCCTGAGACCTGGACTCTCTCCCTGCCCCTCCCTGAATCCGGCCCCTGGGCTGAAGCTCACACTGCAGAGGAGCTGGCCAGGGAGCCCCTGTGAGCCACAGGCCATTCCTGCTGAAGGGTGGATTTATGGCCTGGAGGCCCCCAGCTTAAAAATGGGTGTGGGATGGGGCCAGCGGACAGAGGCTGCCACAGGAGTAAGCAGCAACTGGAAGTGGGAATGTTTTCTTTCCTAACTCCGGGAGAAAAAAGGGGTAGTGTAGTCTCAGATGAAGGAGGACAAGATTCTTGTATTTTGGATTTGGTAGCTGAAAAAGATCACTGAAATGATTTTAAGTGACAGAGTGGATAGTAATTCCTTTTATAATTGGGGTTCTGCTAGATCTACATTTGATTTTTTAAAAATTATTGGTTCAGAATAATTTTGGCTTCGTTATCACTTTAAACTGAGCCCCTCGAATCTCCGGAGAGCAGATAGCACACTGGCTCATACTCGCAGAGGAAGTCTTTCTCCCCTACCCCTTCTGCAAGGGAGGGCAGTGAGGAGAGGGTCTCTTGTTCTTCAGCTAGGCAGCGTTCTTTTTTGTACTCTCTAGTTAGGAGAGAGGAAAGGATGGTAAGCTTTGTTACAGAAGAAATTATCTAAGTCTTCAAATAATAAATATTTTTAACTGTGAAGGCATTTTGAGAATTCTTTATCCTCAGTGCAGTGCATTTTCTCAAACTTAGTATTTAATCTGTATAAAAGTTTGGAATAATTCTATTTAAGTGTCAGAAGCCCAACTCAATGTGGCTTAACTGAAAAGGAAGTTTATTGGTTCATGTAAACTAAAGCAGTCAGGGTTTCAGGCATGGCTTGATCCAGGGCATCAAAAAAAAGATCATCAGCTCCCAGTTTCTTCTTCTCCATTTCTTGGCTCTGCTTACAGTGTTCTGGTTCTACTTTCAGAATGAACTTTCCCTTATGGTGGCATGGTGGCCACTAGGAATTCCAGCACTCATGCCTTCCCAGGTTCAAGTTCCAGTAAAGGGCTAGCTGTAACTCATCAATTCTGGCCAATTACTATGGCCAAGAGAATGAGATGTTAGAATTGGCTAAGCCTATATTATATGCCCATTTCTGGCGTAAGGATGGAACCCCACATTAACTATTGGACTGAAAGTGGGCAATAATGTAGTTCTTTGGAAAGAAATCATTGCATGTTTACTGGGAGAGGTGTGAGTAGATGTTGGGTGTTAAGGACAGCAGATGCTCATAATAGTACATTACGCAGATGAAAAGCTTGGCCTGCTGTCTGAGGTCTAAACCCAGTCCTGCCGTTATTAGCCATGTGGTTTTTCCCAAGCTCAAGCTTTTCATTTGGAAAACAGGGATAATACCTCTGTCATAGGGTAGTGAGGATTAAATAAGATGATCCCTGCAAAACACTTAGCACACTGCCTGAACTCCCCAGAACTCTTTAAATGATAATGACTTCTATTTTAGACCTGACCCATCAAACCACCCTTTTCTTTCATCTGCTGCATGGATGTTGCTCTCCAAGGTAATCTTGGAAGCCTCAGGTTGAAGGTGGGGGAGTTGCCACCATTCTGGGTCCCTGAGTGACCCCCTGGAGCAGAGGCCTCTCTCTGCCCCACCCGACCACAGCTCAGCTTCTTTGTCTTTACAAAGAAGTAAGTTCTCCTGAGTGAAGCCATTGAAACTTTGAGGTTTGCATACCTTAATCATACAGAACATCATGTTTTATATACTTTAAGTATGTATTATAGAGCTTATAATTTAAAAGAAAAAAGGAATGCAGGAAAAGAAAATGAAGGCCACATGGAGATCATGGAAATAACAAGAAAACAAGAGAACCTGCCAGATTCAAAGCATCTACAATTCTTACTTCTGGAGTAGGTTACAGCTGGGGGGCGGGCAGAGTTAGGGGCTGCTTTCTGGCCTCTAAATTTTCCTAATCCCTTTGGAGACTCTGTCATCTGGGTTGAAACACTGAAATCTTCTTTCTGAACCGCTTCTCCAGGGCAATGTGAAGCTGAGCGGGGAGGACAGGTAATAATAACGAGAGTTCACTACGGCTGCTGCCCCACAAGCCCCACACCATGCTGGCTCACTGGTCCTCCAACTCCCAGGAAGGTATCTTTGCCTCTAGGTGAGAGGTGAGGCAACTGAGGATCTATGTCACACAGCTTGGAACGCCAGCACTGTGCTGCTTACCTGCCGGCCAGGCTGACAGGTGAGCGGTCTCTGCCCAGAGGAGGCATCCGGGGACTGTGACATCTGCCCAGAAGTGGCCGTGGCAGAGGGGAGGTGGGGTGTGAGGGTGGGGGTGAACCCACGACACAGCCCTTAGGTCACTCCTCGGGCTCCCTCCCAGCCACTGCAGCGGGGCAGGAGTGCACGCTGGGAGGGCTGCTTCCATGGGGGTTGAACCCTCTCGCTTCCCAAGTCTCATTCTTGTAACCCAGTTTCTGGCTGAATCCCATATTTCTCTGTCACTGTCACCCAGGTGATTCCAGCCTGTGTCAGCTCTCAGAAGAGTCTCTTTTACCATCTTCTTGAAAGTTTTTGCTTAAAAAGTTAAGGTTTGAGGCCTCCCACCTGCCCCCACCTGCCAATCACTCCTCAGCTGCGGGTAGAGGACCCAGAGCTGTTTTGAGGCCCCATCCAAGGTCTTGAAGCAAACCAGCCCCTCCCACGCCCTGGGGAGCTCTCTCAGGGCCCGGAGGACGGGACATGGGTTATGGAGGGGCGCTAAAGCCACCCATGGCTGCAGACTCTTTCCTTCGAACACATGGCCCCTTCCTCCGTCCCTTTCTCTGCCGCTCCATTATGGACGGTTCCTTCCTTAGTCAGGGAGACATGCCTAGGACTGTGCCCACATACCTCGGGCTATTTCATTCACGTGCAATTGGTCACGGGGAGGAGGTGGGCAAGCTCTTTCCACTGGAGAAAGTATATAATTGTGATGTGGCCCAGTCTCCTGCTTCCCCCAGGAGAAGTCACAGCCAGGGATGGAGCATTCAAAACCCAAACTCAACCCTGGAGGAGGCTGCAGGCTGGGTGGGGACGCAGCCTCAAGGAGATTTGGCTTCAGCATGACAGGATGCCGCTTCCCTCTGACTTCTACCGTCCCAGGCCACTCGGGGGGACTCTGCTGCTCTTCAGCACTGGTGAGACAGAAGAAAGCCAAAGGGCACAGCGCAGGACAGAGAGTTTTCTGGGTTTGTTTTGTTTTGCAGGAAAGACATTTCTGACAAGTGCACTAAAATTCCACAGAGTCTCCCAGGCTCACTCATCCAAGTAATGACCACCAAGGACGGTCCCCAGCTCCAGCCTCTTGGGAGGCAGCATGGGTGGCTCTCCATTCCAGGATTTAGGGGCATGAACTCTGGGGATACACAGACCTGTGTTCAGATCCAGAATCCAGTGCTTCCTATTGGTGTGGCCTTGGGCAAGTCATTTGACCCCCCTGGTTCTCAGATATGCCATGAAGTTGCCCAGAAGATGAACAGTGCCAGGACATGAATGGCTTAGTGCAGAGCTCGCCACCTGGCAGGCACTTAGGAGGGGGTGCACATTCTCATTATTTTGTTATTGGTGTAGAGAAGATTGTTCTTTATGATTATGCTAGAAAAAGACTGGCGGGAGTGTGGGGCGAGAGGCTGGAACTGGGAGAGACTGAGATGGGGAAGCCTGGGCACAAGGGAAAGGAGGAGGGGCGACTTCCCCAGGGGCCCAGAGCCAGGGAGCCCCCAGAGAGAGGTCAGCCAAGCTGTGAGTTAGTCACATGCAAGACGTGGGGAGAAGTGTCCTGGGGTCTGTGGGTGGACACTAAGGGCAGGCACACTCATCTCACAGAACTCATTGCCGCTGTCCAGGGGCATTTCACTGCCTGGGTGAGTCATACAGCTTTGTAGGGGCAGAGTCCTGCTTTTGCCTCCATGCTGAGAACAGACAGAGCTGTGCCTCCAGATGGACTTAAATTGAAGGAGCCCTCAAGGCTGATGTAGATAAGGTGAGAACCAGAGCTGCCACTCAGACCAGATTCACACAATAGCCTGAGCAGTATGGCCCCTGGAATTCCTGAGGAGGCCAAGGCACAATCAGAAGGTGGCAGAAGTTCAAACTTCTGTGTGGTAAGTTGGGTTTTTAATATGCATTGCTGGAATCTGTTTGATAAAATTTTGTTTTGGGTTTTTACATTTATCTCCAAAAATGAGGTAGGTTCCTTCATTGTGCTATCATTTCCTGACTTTCTAATCAAGACTAGGTTAAGCTCATAAAATGTTCTTTTTGCCCCTCTACTCCTTGAAAAAGTTGAAGATTAAATCACCTGGTGAGTAGATAACTTATGATAATATAAAAATGTTTGACCCTGAGTTTCTTCATAGGGAGATTTTAAACTATTGATTCAATTTCTTTTGTGGTCATTGAATTACTTGAAATTTCTGTTTTTTCTTGAATCAAATTTAATGAGTTATATTATCTGAGGAATTTGTGCCTTTGTCTATGATTTCCAATAAATTGGCAAAATTTTTCACAGTATCTTTGTATTGTCTGTTTAATATCAGTAGCATCTGTTTTTAGGTTTTTTCCCTGTCTTTAATATTGTTTATTGTACTTTTTCTTCTTCTTTGCTTAGTATGATGAGAGATTTATTTATTTTATTAGTCTTTTTAAAAACTTTTGGCCTTGCTGATACTTTTTATTATGTGTTTTATTTTTCAATATTTTTTCATGTTATTATATCTCTTCTCTTATTTTCTTTGGTTTGTGCTATTGATTGCTTAGGCTATTAATGTTGAGCTTTCTTTTTTTAAATGTAAACATTTAAGGCGATATATTTCCCTAAAAGTTCAGTGGGAGCTGCATTGTACAAGTTTTGATATGTAGAAATTTTTATCATTCAGCTTTAAATATTTAAACGTTTTAATATACCACTCTTTCTTAGATCAATGAGTTATTTAGAAAGTTGCTTTTAATTTTCCAATTGGCTGCTCCAGAAATTTTAATATGCATATTGAACTAAATAAAATAGAAAGTTAATTAATAGCTCTATTTTCCTACTAAGTAATAAAATAATCCTGTAATTTCAATAACCTCCTAAAATATGCTATTTTGATCATTATCTTTGTTGTATTTTATTTCCCTTCCCAATCTAGTTATTATATTTTTCAAAATAAATCTGTGTTAAGATTTAGCCCATATTTACCTTTTCCCTTGTTTTCCATTTCCACTCACATTTTAAGAATTTCCTGAGATAATTATCATTTTGTTAGAAATCCATCCTTTGGAACTCTCTTGATGGCAAGTTCATTTAGTTCTTGTGTCTAAAAGTATATTTATTTTTCCCTGTTGGTATGTTCATATTTAGAATGAGTTGCTTGATTACAGCATAGAATTTGGTATCACTTATAAAAATCTAATCAAAAATTTCTACCCTTTAAAATGATTTTATTGATATATAATTAACACATAATAAATGGAACATGTCGAAATCACACAATTGAATAAGTGAGGCCATCACTAAAACCAAGACAATGAACACATCCATTATCTGTGGAGGTTTCCTCATGCCCTCACTTTCCCAACTCTCCCCCCCATTTCCCATGGAGCTGCTGATCTGCTTTTTGTCACTATAGATTAGTTTGTATTTTTCTAGAATTTTATATATATGAAATCATAGCATATATATTCATGCTTTGACTTTATTCATGCAGCAGAATTATTTTGAGATTAATCCATGTTGTTTTGTGCATCAATAGTACATTCCTTTTTATTGTTGAGTACTATTCCATGATGTGGATATACCACAATTTTTTTTTGAGACAAAGTCTTGCTCTGTCTCCTGGGCTAGAACACAGTGATGTCATCATAGTTCACTGCAACCTCAAAGTCTTGGGCTCAAGCGATCCTCCTGCCTCAGCCTTCCAAGTAACTAGGACTACAGGTGCATCACCCTGCCTGGTTAATTTTTCTATTTTTTGTAGAGATGTGGTCTTGCTCTTGCTTAGGCTGGTCTCAAACTCCTGGCCTCAAGCGATCCTCCTGCCTTGCCCTCCCCAAATGCTAGGATTACAGGTATGAGTCACACTGCACACGACCAATATACCACAATTTATTCGCTGGTGGACATTTAGGCTGTTTCCAGTTCTTGGATAGTACAAACAAAGCTGCTATTGTAACCACAGCAGATCAGTCTGGTTCAACTTTTATATAACAAGGTTGTGAGTTGTTTTTCAGCTGCCATGGAACCCCAGGTTGAAGGTCATGTAACTTGAGCATGCCTAGATGAACCAAGCATGCAAACACAGGCAGAACCTAAGTGCACAGACCAAAGAGAAGAGTGGGGACTAAATTAAGAAGCAGACTCTCCATGACAGGATCCAGGATCCAATCAGATCAAGCCCTGGCATCACCCCATGGCAGGATCCAGTCAGGTCATGACTCTTGGCATCACCTCATTGCAAGATCCAATCAGATCATGCCTCATTACCCTATGCTAATAAAACCTGACCCAGCCCCCTGCTCAGGGAGACAGGGATGAGCATGTCCTCCTGTGTCCTTGCCAGTCAACTTGCAGTAAAGCTTTTCTTTTCTCAGAGGCTGGTGTCATGGTATTGGCTTCTACGTGCCTTGAGCAGTGAGCCCATTGATTACTTGGTAACACTATAAACATTTTTGTACAAGTCTTTATATGGGCATATGCTTTTATTTCTCTTGAGTAAATACCTAGGATTAGGATGGATGGATCATATGGTATGTCTGTATTTAACTTTTTAAGAAATTGCCAAAGTATTTTCCAAAGCAGCTGTTCCATTTTACATATCCACCAGCAGTGTATCAGACTTCCGGTTGCTCCAAATCCTTGTAAACTCTGGGTATGAGCAGTAATTTTAATCTGAACCATGCTAATATGTTTGTAGTATTGTATCATGGTGGTTTGAATTTGCATCTCCCTAATGACTAATGATGTCAAGCATCTGTTGTTTGTTTATTTGTCTCCTGTATCTCTTTGTTAGTAAAGTATACCTGTTCAAATATTTTACAGATTTTTTTAATTGGGTTATTGGGGTTTTTAAAAAATTATTATTAAGTTTTGAGAGTTCTTTCAATCTTCTGGATACAGTCTTTCTTGATTAAGTATGATGTTAGCTGTAGGGTTTTTCATAGACATTCTTTATGAGATTGAGGAATGCCTTTCTATTCCTAGTTTGCTGAGAGTTTTTTTAATCTGGAGTAAATGTTGGATATTTTTTTTTTACATCAAATGCTTTTTCTGTATTTTCTAAGTGGATTATATGGTTTTTCTTTTTAGTCTTTACTATGATGAATGACATTGACTGATTTTTTTTTTACTATTAAACCAACCTTGTATTCCTAGGATTAAACTCCATTTCATCATTAGGCATTATCCTTTCTATACACTGTTGGATTTAATATACTAAAATCTTGTTTAGAATTTTTGCATCTATGTTCATGAGAGATACTGGTCTATGCTTATTTTGTAATTTCTTAGTATTTGGTATTAGGTAATGCTGGCCTCATAGGACAAATTGGAAAGTGTTTCCTCCTGTTCAATTTTCTAGAAGTGCAGGCATACCTCGGAGGTATCGCTGGTTTGGTTTCAGGACACTGCAATAAAGCAAATATCGCAATAAAGTGAGTCACACAAATGTTTTGGTTTCCCAGTGCATATAAAAGTTAGGCTTATGCTACACTGTAGTCTATTAAGTGTACAATGGCATTATGTCTTAAAAATGTACATACCTTAATTAAAAAATACTTTATTGCCAAAAAATGCTGACACAGAGACATGAAGCGAGCACATGCTGCTGTAAACATGGTGCTGATAGACTTGCCTGATGCAGGGTTGCCACAAACCTTCAATTTATAAAAAACACGATGAAGCTCAATAAAATGAGGTATGCTTGTGTTTGTGTTTAACAGATATTACTTCTCCCATAAATGTTTGGTAATATTCCCCAACGACGTCATCTGGGCCTGGGGTTTTGTTTTGGGGATGATGTTTAGGTGCAAATTTATTTTCTTTAATAGTTTTAGTGATACTGTCTGTAGTGATGTCACGTCTCTTGTTTCTGATATTGGTAATTTGTATATTTTCTTTCTTTTCCTCATCAGCTGAACTATACGTTTTTGCATTTTATTGATCTTTTCAAGGAACCAGCTTTTGGTTTTGTTGATTCTTCTATTATTTTTCAGTTTTATATTTCATTAATTTTTGTTGGAATTTTTATTATTTCCTTTCCTCTGCTTCCTTTGGGTTTAATTTGCTCTTTTGTTTTCTAGTTTCTTAAGGTAGAAGCTAAGGTCATTAATCTGAGAACTTTCTTTCCTAACATATGCATTTAGTGCTACAAATTTCCTTGTAAGTACTGATTTAGTGGTAGCCTACACATTTTGATATGCTGTGTTTTCACTTTCATTTAGTTTGAAATACTTTAAAATCCACTTTTGATTCTTTTTCTTTGACTCCTCAATTATTTAGAAGAGTGTTATTTAGTTTCAAATACTTGTGGATTTTTCAGAGATCTTTCTGTTATTAATCTATAATTTGATTTCATTGCGGTCTGGGAACATACTTTGTAGGACTAGAATCTTTTTAAGTTTATTGAGACTTGTTTTATGGCCCAGAATGTGGTCTATCTTGGTAAATGTTGCTTGTGCATTTGAGAAGAATATGTATTCTGCTATTGATGGTGGAGTGCTGTATAAATGCCAATCAGGTCAAGCTGATAAACAGGTGTTGTTTAAGTCCTCTGTATCCTTATCGATTTTCTGCCTACTTATTCTATCAACTCTTGAGAGAAGGATATTGAAATCTTTGACTATAATGATGGATTTGCCTATTTCTCCTTGTAGTTCAATTTCAATAATTTTGCTTCCTGTGTTTTGAAGTTGTTATTAGATGCATAAACAATTAGAGTTGTATCTTGAGGGGTTAACTCCTTTATCATAATAAAAGACCTTCTTTATCTTTGGTAGCATTCTTTGCTCTGAAATCTACTTTAATATTTATATAGCCACTCCATCTTTTTTTTGATTAGGGATAACATGGTATTTCTTTTTTCATCTGTCTACTTTCAGATATATACATATACATATATATATATATGTATTTCCTGTATGCAGGATATAATGAAGTTTTTTTCTTTCTTCTTCTTTTTTTAAATCTAATCTGAAAATCTCTGCACTTTAGTTGGGGGGATATTTAGAACATTTACATTTAATGTGATTATATGGTTAGGTTTAAGTCTATCATCTTCTTGATATATTTTTTATATCATTCTCATCTCTTCTTTGTTCTCTTTCCCCTCTTTTTCTGCCTTCTTTTAGATCAATTCAGTATTTTTAATAATTCTATTTTATCTCCTTTGTTGGGTCATCATAATTCCTTTGTTATGATTAATGTGGTTGTTTTGGGATTTATAGTATACATCTTTAACCAATCAAAGTCAAGTGACATTGTACCACTTCACACATAGTATACACGGTATCACAATATACAAAGTGTCAAGCAATATTATGCCACTTTACACATATTAATAGTATAAGAACTTTATAATAGTATACTTCTATTTCTCCCCTAACAGTCTTCATGCTATTATGGTTATGCATTTTACTTATTCATAAATTATAAACAACACTCTACATTATATTTGTTTAAAGAATAAATTATCATTTAACAAAATCTTTTGTATTTACCAATTTAGTTGCCTTCTCTACTGCTCATCATTCCTTTGTATATATCCAGACTTTTACCTAGTATCATTTTCTTTCTGCTTGAGAAGTTCCTAAAACATTTTTTGTACTGAAATTCTACTGGTAACAAATTCTTTCTACTTTTGACTGTCTGAAAGTCTTTATTTTGCCTATGTTTTCGAAAAACATGTTTTCTGAGTATATAATTCTAGGTTAATAGATTTTTTCTTTTGAATACTTTCATGTTTTCATGTTGCTTTGTTATATTTTTGCTTGTATTGTTTTTGCGTTCCTTTAAAAAAGAAATCTGATGTCATTCGTACCTTTGTACCTCTGTGTGTAACATGTCTTTTTTTTTTTTTTTTTTGAAACTGGGTCTCGCTCTCCTGCTGAAATAAAGTGCAGTGGAGTCATCATAGCTCACTGCAACCTCACACCCCTGGGCTCAAGTGATCCTCCTGCCTCAGCCTCCCAAGTAGCTGGGACTACAGGCATGCATCACCATACCTGGCTAATTATTTTTCTAATTTTGTAGAGATGAGGTCTCAATCTTGCTCAGGCTAGTCTCAAACTCCTGATGTCAAGTGATGCTCCCACCTTGGCCTCCCAAAGTGCTAGGATTATAGGTGTGAGCCACTACACCCAGCCACAGGTCATTTTTCCTATGGCTACTTTTAAGACAGTCTCTTTATTATTAGTTTTGAGTAATTTTATTATGATGTACCTTGGCGTAGTGTTCTTCATGTTTCGCCAGAGATCTGTTGATGTTTGGCTTTATAGTCTTCATTAAATTTGGAAAGTTTGTGGCCATTATGTCTTCAAATATTTGTTCTGTCTTCATTGTTCTTTTAGGGACTCCAGTTACATGCATAAAATCCCTCTTGAAATTGCTCCACATCTCTCTCATGCTCTTTTCATTTTTAAATAAGTTTTTTTCCATGCCTCATTTTGAATAGTTTCTATTGCTGTCTTCAAATACACTAATGTTTCTTCCTTCAATATTTCATGCACCTTTAATCTCACCCAGTGCATATTTTTCCATCTCAAACAATTGTAAGTCTCTACAAGTTTGACTTGTGCTTTTCTATATCTTTAATGGCATAACTTAATTTTTTTTTTTTTGAGACAGGGTCTTGCTTTGTTACCCCAACTAGAGTGCAGTGGTGTCATCATAGCTCACTGCAACCTCAAACTCCTGGGTGATCGTCCTGCCTCAGCCTCCCAAGTAGCTGGGACTCCAGGTGAGTCCAACCATGCCCAGCTAATTTTCTATTTTTTGTAAAGATGGGGGCTCATTCTTCCTCAGGTGGGTCTTGAACTCTTGGCCTCAAGAGATCCTTCCACCTTAGCCTCCCAAAGGGGGAAGGGTTACAGGCGTAAGCCACCACACCCGGCCTACGTAACTTTTGAACACCTGTAATACAGATATAATAACTAGTTTAATGTCTTGCTAATAATTCTGACATTTGTGTCAGTTCTGGGTCCATTTTAATTGAGTTTTCACTTCATTATGTGTTTTATTTCCTGCTACTTTGAATGCCTAGTAATTTTTTATTGGATACTAGACATTATGGATTTTACTTTGTTAGTTGTTACATGCTTTTACTGTGGTTACTATGTGAATTATACATAATATACTAAAGTTATAATACTCTAATTTGAATGAATACCAGGTTAACCTCAATGACATATAAAAACTTTGCTTCTTTACACCTCTGTGCCCACTCTTTTGGTTGTCAATGGCATGATATTAGATTGTGTTCCCCCAAATATAAACTATGAATTCTTTTAAATGCATTAGTGTCTTAAATTATGTAGAAAACAAATATGGCATTATAAACCAAAGTTGTAATAATACTAATTTTTAGACTAACTTTTAAAATAGTAATATATTAGTCTCTTAAATCATGTAGAAAACAAAAAATGGAATTACAAAGTGTTGTTACAATAATACTAGTTTTTATAATTACCCACATATTTACCTTTTGTTGAGATCTTTATTTCTTCATATGGCTTCGAATGACTGTCTAGTGTCCTGTCATTTCAACCTGCAGGACTCCTTTGAGCATTTCTTTCAGGGCAGGTAGTCACAATCTAAGCTTTTGTTTATCTGGGAATGTTTTGATTTCATTCTCAGTTTTGAAGGACAGTTCTGGTGGATAGAAGATTCTTGGTTGACAGGCTTTTTTTTTTTCTTTTTTCTTTTAGACTCTAAATATGTTGGCCCACTGTCTTTTGGCATCCAAAGGTTCTGATGGGGAATCTGTTGATGGTCCTGAGGATCACTTGAACGTGATGTGATGACTTGCTTCCTTCTTGCTGCTTTCAAGATTTTCTCTGTCTTTTGAAAGTTTATACTATAATGTAAAGTTTGGTTATAATGTGTCTCAGTGTATGTTCTTTGAGTTCATCTTCTTTGGAGTTTGCTGTGCTTTCTGGATGTTTATATTCATGTCTTTCATTACATTTGGGACATTTCAGCCATTATTTCTTTAAATATTCCTTCTCTCTTCCTAGGACTTCCACAGTGTATATGTTGGTCCACTTGATGGTCTCTTATAGGTCTTTAAAGACTCTGTTCACTTTTCTTCAATCTGTTTTCTTTCTGTTCCTCAGACTCTATAATTTCCATTGTCCTGTCTCCAAGTACATGGATTCTTTCTTTGCCTGCTCAAATCTGCCTTTGAATCCCTCTAGTGAATTTTTCATTTCAGTTATTGTATTTCCAGTTCCAGAATTTCTTTTTTTGTTTCATTTTAGTTTTCTTTCTCTGTATTGATGTTTTTATTATGTTCACAGATTGCTTTCTTGACTTTCTCCATATCTTTCTTCAGTTCTTTGAGCATCTTTAAAATGAATATTTCAAAGTCTGTGTCTAGTAGAGCTGCCATTAATTCTTTTTCATGGACAGTTTCTGTTAATTTATTTTTTTCCTTTGAATGGGCCATACTTTCCTGTTTTTTTTAATATGCTTTGTGATTTTTTATTGAAAACTGGACATTGAATATAATAATATGGTAACCCCAGAAATTAGATTCTCCCCCTTTCCCAAGGTTTACTGTTTTTGTTATGGATTTTGGGTTTGTTTTTTGATTGCTGTAGGCTGCCTCTGTGTGAAGGAGCAGCCTGTAGTATAAAGTTAAGGTCTTCTCAGGTCTTTTCTGAGTCTGCATCTTCCCCCAGATAAGTGTGGTCATTTTCTAATTTCGCTTTTGAATGTTCTAGTACTTAATGTCTGGTTCCCAAAAGGGGAAAAATATAAAAATGAAGAGGGAAAAATGGTGGTAGCCTTTTAAACCCCTTGGAAGTCACTTCAGCTAGGGGGAAGGGGCAACAACAATGGCTGCCTGCCTCTGTGTCTGCATCTGTGTGATCAGAGGCAGCAATCAGAGATCAGACCACTGATGCCCAATATATAGAGGACAGGGTCCTTTTTGCCTACCCTGGGTCACTAAAGCTGTGTGCAGTTTCCTCCAGGAACATGAGCACAGCTGCCTGCCATGGGGCTAGGGCTGGGGGATGAGTAGCTGCCACTGTGCTGAGAACTGAAATTGACTGAAATTTACTAGGACTTCCCTTGGAATTTTCAAGTCTTCAATAGGCTCCAGGGTTCCAATATAGTTACATTAGACAGATTCTACTAGTGTTAGGTGGGAAGACAGATTCCTGATGCTTTCTACTCCACCATCTTTCCAGAGGACCTCATCCAATTTTCTTTATTTCATCTGAGTTCCAGAATTTACATTTTGTAATATTTTATGGTTTACCATTCTCTGCAGAAATAGCCAATCTCTTCATCTGTCATATCCTTCTTTACTTCTAACATTTTAAGTATGTAGTTGTTCTAAAGTTCTTATCTGCTAATTCCAATAATGGTTTCCTTTGGGGATCTGTTTGTATCAATTGTGTTTTCTCTTGATTAGAATCATTTTTTTTCCACCTCCTGATTTTTCAGATAAATTGTATTCCAAACACCATATATAAAGAACAGTGAATATTAAAGAACACTTTTCTTTACTTACTTCCCAGAATGAAAACCCTTTCTTATGACTGGTGGTTAAAGTAAATGTCTGATCATTCACATTTCTCCTTGATCAAGTTGAGATGGGACTAGGCCATAGCTTTAATTGGATTGAGTTCATCTGTGGTCAGCCCAACCTCTAACCTCCCAAGTTGCTGCCTTTTTTGTTTCTAACCTTGTAAGAATTTGAGCTTGGATATGGTTGGCTACAGTTTCAGATATTTTTGGTTTACTTTGGAATTAAATTCCGTCTGGGTCCTAGAACTCTATTATCATGAGAAAGCATGAGACTGTATACACTCTGTTTACCAACTCTTCCTTCTCTGTTGCTTTCGTAGCAAAACTTGGGAGAAGGTAGTAGGTGGGGCAGGAAAATATCTGGAGTAAGTAATCTGTCCTTGTGTTTGGCGCTCTTCCAGACTCCTGCCAGCCCTCACTGTTGTCGGGGGCCCAGCTGATTTCCCTTGTCCTCTAAATGTCTCTCCATCAATAGCAGGTCTGCTTAGCCCAGGTAGCTTCTCCCAGATAGGGAAGGTGCTGTGGGCTTGCTTTTGTCTAGAATTCAGTTCATCAAGGCTTCTTTCCATTCATTGCTCTTTCCTGGCCCCACAGAAAAGTACAATCTTTATATTGTCTGGATTTTTCTTCTTGATACCATGGGAACAAACATTCTTCATGTCTTTCTATATCCTAACTGGAAGTGGGAAAGCCACAGGTGTGGTTCTTTAGTTAGTTTGATTTTTGCTAATTTTTGTTTTCTCATGTTTGTTTTCTTGTGTGCTTTATCATTTTTGGCTGACAACTTATTTTAGCTGTAGAAAGTCTTTGAGGCCTTTGTTCAAAAGTTTATTCCTCTAAGGAATCGTCTCTTCGCTATCTGGAGTACCATGATGATACCATCATAAAACACATTTTTGCGTTGGGGTTTTCTGGTTTCATAGGTCCTATAAATTAGTCCCCAAGTCCATTTGAGAGCAGGCATATAAAAATTCTCATGGGAGACTATTTCCTTTTTGCTAATACACTCAAAGCCAAGGGTGACACAGACAGGATACCATGATCTCTCTGTGGGTTTTTGCCATCAGAGGTCCCAGATTTATGCAGAGGACCTGTGGTGTGACTCCCCACTTGGGAAGACTTCGGGTTTTGCCTTCTGTCTCCAGCTGTCCAGCTAGTTAAAATCCAAGCTCTGGGCCCTAGAGATCCACAGATGGCCGCAGGGACACTGCTGGCTCCAGTGCTTATCTTAATGGAGTCACAGTTTCTTGTGGTCTCTTTCATCTGAGGTTTGCTTGCATTTTCCCACTAGCTGCAGTATGCATCTAAAGAGAGGTTTTAATATTTTATCCAACATTTTTCAGGTGTTAGTACTGAGAGAGTTTCTCTATACATCTAATCCACCATACTTCGTGGAATTCAAGTCCATTATTCCTTTAGATTTGTCAATATCTTTGAGCCAAGCCTTGCAGGCCTGGGAGCCAGCTCGTTATAGTTAGGTGACTTTGCATTTCTGCTCTGATCCATTACGAATTGATCTTGAATACATAATGCCCCTCAGGGGGCAGTTTTATTGCCTTGGTTTTTTTTTTTATCTTCCAGGTTCTTAAGGGTACCACAGTGAAACGCCAAATACTGACAATTCTCATTCCATCCGAATGCAGCCCATTGTGGACAGTGGGGCTGTACCCCAGGGAGCCTGGGACCAGTAGACAGGAAAGGGGCCATGTTTGTTGGAACTCAAATAATGTTGAGGTTCCTATAGAAATAGATTTTAACATTTTTGGGGGGGCCATATCCCCTCCAGCTTCCAAAGTGAAAACTGGGGACTGCCTCTGTCCTCCTCACTTCACCCACAGCCTGTAGGTTGACTGTTTTTTGGGGGGGTTTTTTGAGACAGAGTCTCATTCTGTTGCCCAAGCTGGAGTGCAGTGGCATCATTATAGTTCACTGAAGCCTTGAACTCCTGGGCTCAGCCGATCCTCCTGCCCCAGCCTCCCAAGCAGTTGGGACTACAGGCCTGTGCCACCATGCCCAGCTAATTTTTCTATTTTTTGTAGAGATGGGGTCTCACCATGTTGCTCAGGCTAGTTTCGAACTCCTGGCCTCAAGCAAGCCACACACTTTAGCCTCCCAAAGTGCTAGGATTAAAGGCATGAGCCACTGCACCCAGCCAAGGTCGGCTTTTTTTGAGTGGTTGTTTTGTTGTTGTTATTATTTGGCCGGAAGTCCCATGGGTCAAGGCAGTGCAGACATTTGGTTGGAATGGATGGTAGGAAATTCAGTTTTGCGTTGCCAATTGCAAGTGTCTATTGGCAACCTCTGGAGGCAAACAGAAGTACATCCTTGGGCCTCTCTCAAGCAGGTGAGGATACTCCTGCACCTAGCAGGAAGCTCACATGGGTATGTCCAACAAACCAACCACTAACAATCCCAAAGGTAACAATTCCTTATACTCACACTGCACTTTATGTTTAACAAGGCATGTCCACGCCGTTGGATCTCTTTTGATTCTTACAACTCAGTTTTAGTAGGAGGGAAGACTGGGAAGGTCCAGTGGGCCAGTTTGGGAGTGGCCTTGACTGTCATCCTAAAGACTTTGAACTTGATTCCATATTCTGCCATCCATCTTCTCTCACCCAGATCACGCAATCCCTCCACTGGATGCCTCCCTGGCTCAAGGCCTGAGCCCTCCATCCATCTACCACACCAAGTGGGCAACCTAAAAAGCAAATTTTCTCTTGCCACTCTCTTGCTCTACATTCTTCAATGGCTCCCCAGTGCCTTCAGGACAAATCTAAAAAGCCCTTGAGGTCTGGTGTCCTTCCACTTCCCCAGTCTCCTCTTTCCCCTCCTGCTTCTCACTCCAGCCACACTAAACATTCTTCAATTTCTTCACTGGGTCTTGCTCCCTCAAGCATGTGTATGTGTGATGTTCCTTCTATCTGGGACACTTTCCCCGCACCCCTACCACATACACACACGCACACACGCACACTCACGCCTTCTTGTCCACCAGGTCACAGCTGCAGAGTGACCGCCTCTCCCTGACTCCCAAGTCTGGGTTAGACACACGTCCTCTGCACCTGTGGACCCCTGAGCTCACCTGCAGCCCGTCACCTGGCTGCCTGTGCGGGGAGTGCCCCATTGGTCGTCTGCTTCCCCACTAGAAGGAAACTCCAGGAGGCAAAGGCTGTGTCCATCTTGCTCATCATCGAGCCCCCAGCACCAAGCGAGGTGTTTGCACATGATAAGCACTCAGCGAGTATTCGTGGCATTGAACAGGACCCGGGAAGCTGTGCACTGCTTGCTTTGCTGTATTTTCTGCCAGCTGTCTAAGGGGTCAGGTGACCAGTGCCTGTGGTCTTTCATAGCCTAGTTCTGGGCTTAAATGAGGGGTTGGACAAGGGAGGTGCTGAAATAGAATCTTAACAGTATCACATTTATCAAGTGCTTTACATGCCCCATCTCATGCAATCCTCACAACAACACTATACGTGAACTATTATTATCATCCCCACCTTACAGATGAGAACACTGAGGCACAGAGAGATGGAGCAATTTGTCCAAGTTCACACAGTTCAAAAGTGGTGACTCTGGGTTTCAATCCGGGCAGGGTGATGCAGAGATCTGAGCCTCTAACTACTGTGCAACAGGAACCTTCTGGGCTGGTTCTCGAGACCAGATGGTCCCAAGTACGAGGGATGCTCAGAGAAGGGGAGAGGCAAGTGTGACCCGTGGCATTCCCAGAAACTCTGGGAAGGGGCGAGTCCTGAGGGGGCACTGTAGGGGCTTGCAGGGGACCCAGACCGTCGGGGGAGGGCTCAGAGCCCCTTCCTCCAACTGCCCTGTGACCTCAGAACAGGAGGCTGCGCCGTGGCCGGCTGGGGCTGTGGGCCAGAGAGTCCCGAGAGCCCGGAGTGGAAAACAGTGCGACTAAATGTCAGGTTTCGGGCCCCAGCCAGGCTGGCCGCGCTGCACTGAACGCTCTGCTCCTGCCTGCGGGGAAGAGCAGCGAGAGTCCGCGGGCGCCTCCGAGGGGCCCCAGCCAGGGCCGGCGAAGAGGGCGCTCTGGCGGCCAGGGCGGGGCGGCCAGCCGGGTCTGCGTGGGGCGGCCGGCAGCCGGGCCACCCGGACACCTCTGACAGGCAATTTCCAATTTCCTATGGAATTACAGTGTAAAAGCGGAGAGTCCGTCACTGTCTGCTGCCTCCCTGGGAGGAGAGAGTCACCTCGGCCGCTCAGAAAAGCCGAACTGTCCTTTCCCAAACAAAACAGCCACCAAGGAGGGTGGTGGGAGGATGGATCAGGGCCCCGGGCTGGAAGTCAGGACCCCGGGAGCTTCTGTCTCCACCTGCTCGGGTGACCTCGGGCAAGTCCCTTCTCTCCGGGCCTCAGTTTCTTCATCATGAACGCAGCTGTTGGCGAGAGGAGGCCAGAGGCCCTTTCCAGCTCGGAGAGGCTAGCGTTTGCTAATAAAGCTGGGTGTGGGGAAGATGAGGTCTTGGGGGAGAGGGGGAAGGGGCTGGAATCATCCTTGGTTGGAACCGTTAAAGGAACCTCTGTTCAGCCCCAGCCCCAAGGCTCCCAAATCCAGCAGCAGAACTGGGATCCACCCAGCCAAAATCAGCGAGGGGAAGCCAAAAGCATGAGTAAGGAGAGCTTGGGCCATAAACATGTCATCTGCCCCCTCTGGGGTCCCATTGGCCCTGCCGGGGGAGGAGACTGCTAGTGGGGCCCCCTCAGCCACATCCCCAAGCCTGCTCGCTTGGCCGGGGGCTCCAGGGTGGAGGCCTGGCTGCCTGGAAGGGAAACCTGGCTGCGGACGTGCCCGAGGAGCCGTCGGGAAGGGGCCGGGGGAGGCGAGGGCCCCGCCAAGGCCAAGGCGCTGGGGGTGGCTCTGGCAGAAGGGACGCCTTCCGTCCTGATGTAAGCAGGGCCTTCTGGGGTGGTCCCCACTTTAGCTCCGCCGGGGCTCCTGCTTCTCCAGCCCCGATCGCCCTCCAGAGTTCCAGAAAACCAGCAGCCTGCGGGCCACGTTCCGCAGACCTTCCCGCGTTTCAATCCAGCATTCCCCAAACACAGCGCCTGGTTCTCTCCAAATCTTCTGCTGGAGGGGTCTGAGCCCAGGGATGGCGCCATCCTCCAGTCCCCCAAGCAGGTGTTCTGGAGGTGACCCTGGGCCCTCTCCCTCCCTCCCCGCCATGTCTACGCGGTTGCTTAACCGGGTGCCGCCTCAGTAACGTCCTGGCAGCATGGCCCTTCCTGCGGCCTGCTCCTTTCCCTCCATCTCGCTCTCTCTTTCTGGACCTCAAGTATACACATTAGTTTGACTAATCATAATCCAGTTCTCCCATGGCCTGCTTTTAAACTTTTCCTATGTTTAATAATGAAAACAAAAGTTAGGACTACGACGGTTACCTGTATTGAAAATGCATGTTTCTCCCAGCCCCATCTCCTTGCCTTCTGCCATCTAAGGGGGCCGTCACCCCATGTCCTGCCGATTGCTCTCCTGTTTCCTTTTGATAAAGTCCAGTTCCACCCACCTGCACTCATGAAGTCTAGTTTTAAATTTTATAGAAGACTACCATTTTATGTGCAATTGTTTGGAATTTACTTTCTTCGCTTGTATTGCCAAGCCCTGTAGTTTGTTTGCAAATGTGGCTGCAATCGTTCCCCTTCCTACCTCCACACTCCTTTCGCCATGTGACTTCAAAATTTCTTCCAGCAAGAGGTGGAATCTATATCCCCACTTTTGGAATCTGGGCTGGCCTGATACAATTGTTTTGACTAATACAATGTGGCGAAAGTGGCATTGTGCCCATTCTGACCTTAGGCCTTAAGAGGCTCTTCCCCATTCTCCTGGAACCCTCTACAGCCATGTGAAAAAGTCTGGGCTGGCTGCTGGGCGATGAGTGACATGCGGCCCAATTGCCACCATTGTCTCAGCCAACAGCTGGTCAGCTGTCAGAAGCAGAGCCCCCTAGCTGACTCTTGCTGCCCCTGGACTCATGAGACAGCCCAGCCATGACCAGAACTGCCTAGCTGAGCCCAGCCTAAAATACCTACCCACCAAATTGTGATTTAAATAAGTAATTGTGTAAGCCACTAAGTTTGGAATTGTTTGTTACACGGCAACCACCAGCTGTTACACCAAGATTCAGCCTTACTGTGTGCTGCTGTGGCTCATTTATTTTCCCTGCTGTCTAATATTCCACAGTGCATATATAGCATAGTTTATTTGCCTGCTCTCCTGTTGATGGGAATTCGTGTTTCTGCTATTGTGAAAATGGCTCCATGAACTTTTGTGTATCTGTTCTCTGTTGTATGCATGCAAGAGATTACTGTTCCTGTCTTAACGTCATAGCTACTGGAAACCTTGAATCCATTCTCCTTATTGTCCCGGAAAAAACAATCACAAATGAAAACCACCTATAATCCCAGCACTTTGGGAGACTGAGGCAGGAGGATCGCTTGAAGCCAGGGGTTGGAGACCAGCCTGGGCAACATAGCAAGATCCTTTCTGTACAAAAAATTTAAAAATTAGCCTGGCATGGCTAGTCCCAGTTACTCAGGAGGCTGAGGCAGGAGGGTCGCTTGAGCCCAAGAGTTTGACCCTGCAGTGAGCTATGATGATGCCACTGCACTCCTCTCACCCAGGCAACAGAGTGAGACTCCATCTAAAACACAAAAACAAAAATGGCCCTTCTCTGCCCTCAGGGCCGAGTCTTGTACCTGTGCCTGGTATTTAAGACCCTCTGTGACCAGATCAGTGCTGGCATCTGTAGTCTTAGCTCCTCTCTGACACTAAAGAGCTATGAGACGTTGGACAAATTAATTTCCCCTCTCTGTCCCTTAGTTTTCTCTTCTGAGAAATAAGACTCATAGCAGACTGAGCCACAGGGTTACGGGGATTAACCAGTTAATACTTACAAGGCTTTAGGACAGTGCTTGGCACAAAGCACCCCACAAACATTTGCTCTCCCTGTTGTTCTTGTGAGAAATGCAGTCAAATGGTAAAGCTGGTGTTTCCCAAAGCGTGTCACCACCCCAGGGCCTTTGTCCCTGCCAGTCCCTCTGCTCAGAAAGCCCACTGTCTCCTTGCTTGCCTGGCAGACTTGCCTGCTCAAACTGCACCCAGGTGTCCCTCGGTCCAGTCCCCTTCCTGCTCATCCCCGCTCCTCTGGGCCGGCCCCTGCGCACATGACTATCATTGCTCAAGTCTGTTTCCCGGGCCTCCCTGAACCCACTTACCTCTGCATGCCAGGGCCTGGCAGAGCCTGGCATGGATAAATTCACCATAAATGTACGGTGGTGAACGAATAAATGAATTGCTGGCCTTGTTTTCCCCATGTAATCATTCATCCATCAGTTGTCCCACCGCCATTATGGAGTTGGCTCCGTGCCAGGCTTGTCAGCGGCTAAGAGGAGACCTCTGCCTGCAGGAGCCTCCCGTCTGGTGGGAGACTCGGCCCCTACGCGGATGCGCACAGCTCAGTGTGCTTCGGGATGTCGCGCGCAAGCCCCTCCCCAGACGGGCAGAGGGAGGGGACTGTCCTCACGGACGGACGGAGCCGCCAACCGCGAAGGGAAAGGAGGTCAGACAGGAGCATAGCACCAAGCTCTCCGTGTGTTCGGGATCTTCATTACACAGGACGGGAGTTGAGGACGCCACAGGGACGCGCGACGGGCCGAAGCCACCGGCCGCAAACTCCAGGTAGGCAGGCCCAGGCCCGCCGGGTCTGCCGCAGCCGTGGCGGTCACGCACACGTTTGCTGAGAGTGTGACAAACGAGGAGAGGCGTCTAACGAAGCCAGAGCTGCGTCTCGGCCCCACTCCGCCGCACACTGGTCCGTGACCGCGGCCAGAGCGCGTCTCCTCTCTGGCCTCAGATATTTTCCGACATCCTGTCCAACTCCCACGTCCTGCGATGGTACGGAGAGGAGGGCTGCACCCTCGGGCTGCTCCCTGACTGCCGCGTGCGCCGCACATCCCAGAGGCAGGTTCGGAAACGTACCGACAACAGCAAAATATGAGAACTAGCATTTTGGGAGCACTTGTTCTGTGTTGGGCACAGAAGGCGGAGCTCTAAGTGTATTACCTTATTTTACCCTCACCCAAACTGCATGAGATGGGTGATGATGTTATTGCACCCGTTTTACAGATGGGAAAACTGAGGCTTCTGAGGTGGAATAAATGGTCCCACAGCTAGTGAGTGGCAGATGTGGGATTCAAAGTAAGGTGCGTCTGACTCCAAGCTCTTAGCCCCTGCACTCCATGGCTTCCCATGAGGGAACTGCCCTCAGGCTCCTGCGCGCCTGTCTTTCTGCCACTTGAAGGCAAATTTTGGTGACGGAATCTGGCTGAGAATTCGGAGATGACTGAGGCCAAGGCTGGGGGCCGCTGGGGGTGGGTGAGCGGAGGGCGTTCAGCTTCACTGCCTCTCCAAGCCTCTGCTAACGGGAGCCAAATCCCCCACGCAAAAGACCTGGCTTGGGCTTTCCTGGGCGTGCATGCGCGTTTTCACTCTGCTCAACCGAAGGCTTCCCGCGGCGCTCTGGGCTGTTCCTTTCTGGCCAGGCTAAGGGAGGGCAGAGGTCAGCAGAGGCTCTGCCTTTGGCTCACCCTGGAGGGTGGATTCCCAGCAAGCCTGAGAGATCCTGAACTGGCCTCTCGGGCCTCAGGCGGGAGCACGGGGACGCGCGGCCCCCGGACACGGCTCCTCCCCGCGTGCGCAGAGCAGCTCAGACGGCCGAGCTCAGCCCTGGAAGCCAGCCAGCCCGAGAAATCTGCCACGGGCTTGCCTCTGAAAGGTGTGCCCTTTCCTCTAGTGCTTAGGGGGCAAATAAGCAAGAGAGAGAAAGAGAGAGAGGAGGGAAGGAAGGAGGGAAGGAGGGAAGGAAGGAAGGAAGGGAGAAAGGAAAGAAGGATGGAAGGAAGGGAGGAAGGGAGGGAGGGAAGGAGGGAGAAAAGGAGGAAAGGAAGGAAGGAAGAAGGGAAAAATTGGCCAGACGAGGGGCCTGGACTGTGGAGTCCAAGCTCCTGCCGTGCTCATCCCTAACTCTGCCTGGAGCCGAGGCCGGCGGGGCCGCTCTCGCACATGAACTTGGTGGGCAGACAGTCAGTGGCCTCTTCTGCAGCTGCAAGCTCCCCATTCCAAGGCCCCACTCAACAGGTCTGATGGAAAGTCTTGGATGCGGATTCCGAATCGAGTCACCCCAGCTGTGCGGGCCTTTCTGGGCCCCTGGGGAGAGATTTGGATAGTGGGGACCTCAGAGCCTGCAGCTGCCACTCCTGCCCTTCCAGGAGGGACAGGGAGGGGCTGCCAGCCACGGGAGCCTTCCTCTCTGGTCGGGGGCCTGGGGGAGAACACCTCCTGGCTCTTCAGGGGCTGTCCCTGGAAGTGCCCTGAACCCGGGAGCTCGGGCTGCCACGGCCTCCACCCTGGCTTCTGCACACACTCCTGCCCTCCAGCGAGGTGTGGGGTGGGTGGGGGAAAGGCTTGCTCATCCAGGCCTTTGGAAACATCCCGGCACTTTCCTCCAGGCAGGCCGAAGTCATTTTCCAAGTATTTCACTTTCCATTTCTCCTCCAGATCTGGTAACACGGTGTCCCTACCCTCTTCCCTGTGCTGACCCTGCCGGCCCGGGCCGCCCCTGCTGCATCTCATCAAGTCCACGGGCCCCCGGAGAGCAGGCCGCCCCTGCACCCGGCCCCACGGAGGCACACACGTGGGCAGCAGGCCCCCTTGGCCTGCAGAGGCTTGCCATCGAGCCTAAGGGACAGCTGCTCAGAGGGAAACAGGCACGGGGGAGCTCAGTGAGCCTTTGAGGGCTGGCATCTCTAGCCAGCCGTGTCGCCCTGGGAGTGTCCCGAGCTCTCTGAGTCTCCATGTGTCTGTCTGTGGAATGGGGTTGCCCTCTCTGCCTTGGAAGCCTGTGAGGCTGAGAGGAGACAACGAATGCACTTGAAGTCCAAGTCCACATCTGGATTAATAAATGGGATCTATGCCGCTTAAACTTTTGGAGGTAGAAGTCAACTGCTAGAGATCTCTCTCTCGGGGACAGCCTCTTTGTGTCTTTCGAGGCATGCAGAAGCGGCCCAGACAGTAGAGTCAGCCAAAACTGGGTATGAATTCTGGGTAAATGGCTTCTCAGCTGGGGACCTTGAGCAACTCATGCAGCCCTCTGAGCCCCAGTTATAAATGAAATGTAACAGAAACTGCAGACAAAAATGTCACCTTCCTCAAGGGGTTGAGGTCAGGGTTAAGGGACTTAATGCAAGCCTTTGGCACACTGCTGAGCTTGGGGGACAGTGGCAAATTGTGGTGATTCTTCTTTGGGGTCAGGGAGACGGTGTCGTCTCCAGCCCTCTCCCTGAGATGGCGTGGGAGGAGCCCGGCTACGAAGCCAGCTGTTTCTTTGTCTAAGAGGAAAAAGATGCTGTATATCTCGCTCTCACTTAACCCCGCTCCCTCCACTCACCACCACCCTCTTTCTTTCTCCAGGCCACATGAGTTTTGCAGAGCAGACTTAGAAAGCAGAGCTTGGAAATAAAAAAAGAAAGAAAAAGAGGAGAGATCTGAAGCCAGAGTGGGTGTCATGCAAGAGGCTCTAGAGTTGCAGACAGTTGCAGCCCAGATACGACGTGTAAAGAGAGACGTCCCAGATCTCCCAGGCAGCGCTCCGGCCCACTTTGAAGTGTTGACAACACATAAAATTAAAAGCATCACAATGTGAATTATCACGTTGTTTTTTCCACTTTGATAGCTTCTACAAAGCATTTTATACCGATGAATCAATATAAATGTCTCTTTACAAAGACATCAGGAACAGAAAAAAAAGTCTTTTTTTTTTTTCCTTAAGAGAAACTGACAAACTAACAAAAAGATTTTAGCTCTGGCTCACAGGATAGCTCTAGGTGCCATGGTGAGTTTGTCTCCGCTTTTCAGAGTGGCCTTGGAGGTCACTGATGTCTGTTTGCTCGGGTCGCGTCACACAGCCTGCAGATGGCTTTTCCACCTGTTGATTACTCAGCGGGATGAGACACCCAGTCCAACTGCAGTGCTGTTGTCTCATGACTGCTCACATATGTGCGTGCATGTGTATAAGAATACATACGTAGCGTGTGTGTAAATATGTGTATGCATGTATGTGTGTGTGTGTGTGTGTATTCTGTGGTTTGGTAAAATAAAGCTTGCAAATTAGGATTAATTTATAACTCGTTATAACTTGATTATTGGCTGGGACTCTCTTTATGTTACAGCAGATGGACTTTTGCGTGAAATATTTTCCCCAAGTTGCTATAGAGACGTGCCAGCATCTTTCTGCTGAAGTGATTCCCTGCAGGCCTGTTTGTTGTTGTGCCCAGTGCCGAATCGCTCGCAGGCTGAATCACTTACAGCCCTCGCAGAGGCTGATTAAAGAGCCCAGGGAGCCTGGGAGTCTCCGGCCTCTCAGCTCTTGCCACCAGGGATGGGCTGCAAAAGTCGTTAGGGCTGCACCGGGTGGGGGGTTGCTGGGCGGGCGGGTGGAGGGGGTGCCCAGGTGAGCCAGGCAGCTGCAGGGGAGGGGGTACTGCAGGAGAGGAAAATAGCTCGGGCTGTGGGATGCTAGATGCGGTTCTAGGAGCACGTCCATCTCTTATCTTGTCTAGTCCCTAGAGTCAAGGCCAATCCTGTTACTCCCATTTTTCAGGTGGGGAAAACGAGGCACAGAGGAGTTAAGTGATTTGCTCAAGCTACTGCTGCAGTGTTCAAACCAGGTCTCTCTGTCTCTGCGATCTTACGTCTGCTGTCTTCCCAAAACGAGGGTGAGGTGAGATAGACAGGCTGCACTGGAACGCAGGACCCTGGGTGAACTGAGAAGCCACAGGCTGGGCAGGGTGGCCAAATCGTCCCTCTGCCAGCTCCTCTGGCTGTCGGAGGATCTTCAGACAAAACCTCCAACCTCCATCACGCAACTCACAGTCCATTTGGGCAGACACACTCAGGCCTGTCTGGCGAGCAACGTAAACATGGCCAAGCACCGAGACGCTGTGGGTCCTGACTCTTGAACCACAGGCTATGATGGGAGCCCCGACTCTCCCGCCCCGTCTCAGGCAAAGATGCAAACGGGTGATGGTTCCAGAGAGCAGAGTTTACAAAGAGGGTGGCCCGGAGCGATGCCAGGGGCATGGGCTTTGAAGTCAGACGGACTCAAGTTAGACTCTCGAATCCACCCTTGTCTGGAGGTGTGACGTTAGGCAACTTAGTCCTCTCTGGTTTTCCTCATCTGCAGAATGGGTCTCATGGTACCTACCTGGCAGAGCGAGGCCCAGCTCTGCCCTAGATCGGGAGCTCCCTAGAACAGTGCCGGCATACGGCAGACCTCATTAAGTACACGCTGAGTAACTGATTGGGTCTTTCACATAGCTGGCATGTAATAGGTCTTCAGTAAGTGGTAGAAATGATTTTAGTCTGGCACTTCTTAGACTTTGGGGTTCCTTTCTTCTTTCATAATCATAACTTCCCTTCCTGGGCAGAGTCAAGAAAGATCCTGAGTCCTTGAGCCTCTTCTCCAGCCTTTACCACGCCATTGTAGACAGAACACAAACAGCCCAACATGTGAACCAGTATCTCAGTCCACAGAGACCTCTTCCCATGAGAGGACACTAGTCACCACTCTTTAGGTGGCAAAGACAGACACCAAACTTAATCTGTCTTAAGCTGACAGAGGAGCTTATTGACAGGAGTAACATGGCAGCAGGTACAGCAGGGGCTAGATGCCCAGCCAATGTCAGCCCATTTCCCAAATTCATTCTCCTCCAGTTTGGATCCACCTCCAGGCAGGCTTTGCCCCTGTGAGGCTAGGTCAGAACCCAGCTTCAGAACTACCTCTCACCAGCTCAGCACCTGCCAAAAAGAGGACTCTTCTCCCAGGGTTCAAATACGAGTCACAGGACTGAATTTCCTCGGATGCACTTGGGTCACATACCAAGCCTGATCATGTATCCACGCTAGAAACCTGGAGGTGGAGTCAGTCCCACCTAAATCAACTCGGTCTGAGAGTGAGGAAGGAGAGTTCTCTAAGGGCAAGGTAGAAGTTCTTGACAGAAGAAGAGGAAAGGGATGCAGAGTGGGAAGCATCCTAACCTTTATCTTCATGACAAATCCAACAAGTAGTTATGATTTTTCTTGTTTTGCAGAAAACTGAAGCCCAGAGAGTCTGGGGATCTTGCCCAGGGCCACACAGCACGTTAGTGGCAGATTTAGGGTGGGAATTCCCGAGCCTGTGTTCTTGTTGAGACTTTGTAGGAAGAAGTGAGCCTTGCATCAGGTCCTAAACTAGCATTTGGAGGATAAGCAAGGGATACAGACGGCCCCAGAATCCATCCCAGCCTCAGCACAGGGGAGCTTCTGGGCCCACGCAGGGCTGTCGTGGTTCTTCCTCTCATTTGCGCCAAGTAGCACAAGTCTGGAGATTAACCGGGAGCCTGCTTTTCTTCAACTTTCCAAAATTCCGAAGCGTGTTGTTATTAATGTTCATAAATCTTGTAGTAAGCAATTTGTTACTTATTTTGGTTGTCTCAAGTCGGAAATAATTTGGCCTTGGCATGATTAAGAGTCCACATGTTTTTTCACAGGCTCCTTGGTGACTCTCTCTATTTGGAGATGGTCCCTATGTCTCAGGCCTTTATAGCCTCCCAAAGCTTGGGATGGTCGAAGGCTTCGATGGGTATGTCTCCAATCAGCCCTAATAACCTACGCAGATGCAGCTGTGCCCTCTTCTCCTGGTCTCCCTCCAGCCACATGCATTCCAAGTCTCATCACCCGTCTGAAGGCTGCTCTGACCGTTCCAAACCTGTGCTTTCTCCTTTGATCAACCACGACCCTGCGTCTCCTGCAAAGAATAGCCTTGCAGACTCTGGACTAGGTTGTAGGCATCTGCACCCATCACTTGCCCTGCCCTTCAATCTATCTGTAGATGCTTGACCTTCAAGAATTCCATAAAGTTTGTAAGGGGCTTTTTAAATTGCCAAGCAATGTGTATGATAGATACTATAAAATCTAAGATAGTTTTCCCACGTTATTCTCTATCTTACCTTCACTGGTCTTCTGGATCTTTCCTCACTGAGAATTGGTCTATAGGTGATAGATTGATTTTTATTTGGGTCTGTCTCCTTCACTAAACAGGAAGCTCCATGAAGGCACACGCCCCATGACTGTCTTGTTCACCCTTATATTTCCAGCACGTGGTGCCATCCTGGTGCAGAGTAGAGGCTCAGTGAATGTTTGCTAGGCGAATGCATGCATGAGTGAATGAATGAGTGAGTGGGTGGGTGGAAGGCAAAGTCACCGGAGTTAGGCACATCTGTTGCTTCCTATCAGTGTGGCCTTAGGTAAATGACTTTGACCTTTCTGTATTTCAATTTTCTCATCCTTAAAATGGGAATAATACCATATTTCACTGAAGACACCGAAAGGTCACCCATGAATTCAGCGCTTGGCGTAGTATGTGCTCGATAAATGTTAACACTTTTCTTTCTTCCCTTCTTGGAGATTCCACAATACCTACAGTGGTGGGCAAATATTGGGTGTTTAGTAAACACTTTTTGATTGGTAGATGGATACATTTATTAGTGTGATGGTGAACACACAGTGGGTGTGGGATACAATTCCTGGTTGAGAGAAAACTGTGAGACGTGTGACTGAATTGAGAATTCAGGGTGGCACTGAGTGGTCGTAAGAAGTTAGACTGTGGAGGTTGGTAGGATCCACTCATGGGCATGTGTATGTGTCTGCATGTGTGCACGTGGATATGGGTAGATGTATGCACGCAGAGGAAACCAGTTGTTCAAATCCCATTGATTCTAGGTTCAAAAGTTCAAATTTTTAATCAAACATGTACCAGCAGCCCCTGGAGGTTCTTAAGAAGGAGGAATATAATGGGAAATTGTTTTTCTAGCATCTGTATGAAGGACTGACTTGAACAGGGAGAGGCTGCAAAGGCTGTTTCTAGTAATCTACAAAACAGGGGGAAAGGGTTAGTAGGTATTCAATAAACCATGTTGACATCAAAAAGTAAGGAGAGGCAAGTCTTGAAGACTCTTTGGATCCAGAAATCAAGAAATATTTATTGGATATGGAGCTAAAGAGAGGAAGGCACCGAATTTGTTTTTATTTTTCCTTCTAAAATTATAAATGGATTTTTTCCATTGCAAAATGATATAGCTTCATTATAGGATATAATTAGAAAATGAAAGAAAAAATAATCACCCATAATCCTATAACCAGAATACCACCATGACTGCATTTTATGACCCTGAATCCATGGCTTTGGGAGAATGAATGAGTGTTGTGTTCATGATGGGGACAGAGAAAAAGGGCCAGAAGAATGTCAGAGAGAGGCCACTGCTGAATGCACTTGCTCGTTTGCTTATCTGATTCAGCCACCGCAAGGGAGACCTAACTGTGGCAGAAACACATCTTGACATGGGGTTGAAATCTTCCAGTCTGTGCAGTTCTCGACATCGACAATGCCAGGTTACCTGCAACTCCATCACCAGGGTCCCCTTCCTTCCCACCACACAGCGGACATCTTAGCTTTTGTCCATTTGGGGTCTGCTACCATTTTCCTACTGCGTCCGGTCTTCCTTGGGGACACTCCTCACTGTGTGGGGTCCTGGCACTCTTGGTTCTCTCTGACAATTGTGTAAGTCAATGGCTGTTAACTGGTCCGCCCACTAGACGCCCCTCTCCTCTCCATATTCTCCTATCAGTATTTGGGTAGGTTGGTTCGTCTGCCTGCTGGTCAGCGGGTCAGCTGATTGGCCAGGTTTGTGGGAGGGCAGACAGGCTGACCTTACCACCCACGGGCTCACCGATGAAGCGATCCATCAGGCCATCGGCTGGGCTGGTGGCTGGCCGTTAGTCCGGCTGTCCACTGCTGGGCAGCCAGTCCGCTCGCTGGTGTGTCCGCCGCTCCATTGGCTCGACCATCACTTGGTTACTTCACCAGCCCGTCGGCCTGCTGGTCAGTCTCTCCATGAGCGTGTTGGCCGGTGGCTCCTCAGTCAGTCAGTCCGTCAGTCAGTCTGTCAGTGGCCGGCGAGCCGGTCGGGCCACACCCCTGGCGAGCCCTCCGGCCGGTGATCTCAGTCCTCACCTGAGCGGTGGGGCCGGAGGGAGAAGCTCATTTCCTCCCGGGCGAGGTCCTTTGAAGTGCTCTGTCAATCCTTGGAGACTTTAAACCAAACGTTATTTATGAGGTAGCGGAGTGAAAACAGCCTCATCCTTCTAAATTACAGCAGCCAACTTGGATTCACTCATTTTCTTGCAGAAATTTTTAGCATTCAGAACCATGGTTTCCCTTCTTGCCTTTGCTCCCACCCCCGGGCCCCCTCCCGCTCCGGCCCGTTGGGAGATGGGTTCCCAGGGCAGGTGACTGCATCCGCCGCTCCTCCTGCCCACCGAGCTGCCGAGGTCCGAGAAGAGATGAGCCACCCAGCCCGCAGGGGAGGCTTGCGGGAGCCAGGCGGGCTCCCAGACGCTGGGCCTTGGGTCCTGTGTGGGGCTTGTGACCCCAAGAGTCAAGCACCAGCCCAGACTGCAGGGCCATTTTCCACTCGGAGGCCCCTCGGAGACCCGGGGCACCTGGGTGGATGGCTCACCAGGGCTCCAGCAAGGTGGGATCTCCTTTCTTTCTGGGAGCACGGGGAGGCAGAACCTGAACCCAGGTTTAGCTGGCTCCAAAGCCAGTCCCTTTCTCGCTACAGTCCCGAAGCCAGTCCCCAGCCTTCAGGAAACCCGACCAAGAGCTCTCCCTTCCGGATCCGGCTCTCTACTGTGTCTTTATTTTTATTTATTTATTTATTTGTTTTTTGAGGCAGAGTCTCACTCTGTTGCCTGGGCTAGAGTGCAGTGGCGTCAGCCTAGCTCACAGCAACCTCAAACTCCTGGGCTCAAGCGATCCTCCTGCCTCAGCCTCCCAAGTA
>VSMD01006968.1:0-75712 GCA_008750895.1 Mirza zaza | reverse complement strand
AGAAATAAATGCCTGTACTAAAATAAAACAATGAGAATTGTGTCTGAGGCCTCAAGCTCACACTGCTGGAGAAAAATCATTTCCTGTTCTTGTCTTTTTGGATGAGAGCACATTATCAAAATGTTTTAGGTGCAAAATATTATGTCACGTGCTATTATGACTATAGCACGACATGTATTCACCTCTCACCACAACACTGGGGGTGACTACACAACCCCCACTTTACAGATGAAAAAAGTTATGCATCAAATTTCTATTCATTACACGTAGATCAAGAAGACTTGAAATGCGATACTTGTTGAGGTTTTTTGTTTAAAAGAGTAAACGTCCAATAGGATAGCAAAAAATATACCATAGTTAAATGTTTATATTTTTAAAGAATGACGATTTTAACCCCCATAAAATGCAGTGTTATTATAATGCAATTCACAACATAGATTTGAGAAGCTTGTGTGTGTTTAACTCCGAAAGTGTACACGTGATACACTTGACGAATGTGAGGACAGGTCTCTCTTCCATATAGGAATAAACTTATTGGTGCACCCCAGACTTTTCCTTTGGGAGAGCCATGGAGTGAAGGTACATGTGTGTACTAATTTTTAGTTCACAGTGACCTTGGGCCAACTTTTTCTTCTCTCTGGGCTTTAGATGCAATCTGAATGGCAAAGGGGCCAAGCAGATTCATTCTTTTCTGTAGCTTTAAAAAAGATGTCGCAACTCATTGTACTAAGTTTGCTCTGCAGACATGCGGCACATATTGTCTGCCTCAGAAAGTGTTTTAAACAGTTTCAAGTCAGTATTTTACCATTTGAAGATTTTTGCATAAACATCCAGGCTTCTTTTGTCCCTCAGAATATCTGAGGGAGGTTTCTGTCAGGAAAGATGAGATGTCTGTCAAGAAAAAGGAAGAGTTCAGCCAGAAAAGAGGAGATTTCTGTCAGAAAAGAGAGAGATTTCTGTCAAGAAAGAGGCAGATTTCTGTCTGAAAAGAGAATTCGGCCAGAAAAGATATTTCTGTCAGAAAAGAGAAAGATTTCTATAAAGAAAGAGGCAGATTTAAGTCAGAAAGGAGGAGATTTCTGTAAAAAGGAGGATATTTCTGTCAGAAAAGAGAGATTTCTGTCAAGAAAGAGGCAGATGTATGTTAGAAAATAGGAGATTTCTGTCAGAAAGGAGGAGATTTCTGTCAGAAAAGAGGAGATTCCTGTCAGAAAAGAGAAGATGTCTTTAAAAAAAGAGATTTCTGTCAGAAAAGAGATTTCTGTCAGAAAAGAGGAGATATCTGCCAGAAAAGAGGCAGATTTCTGTCTGAAAAGAGGAGAATTCAGCCAGAAAAGAGGAGAATTCAGCCAGAAAAGAGGAGAATTCAGCCAGAAAAGAGGAGATTTCCGTCAGAAAAGAGAGATTTCTATAGAGGCAGATTTACGTCAGAAAGGAGATTTCTGTAAAAAGGAGGATGTTTCTGTCAGAAAAGAGAGATTTCTGTCAAGAAAGAGGTAGATTTATGTTAGAAAATAGGAGATTTCTGTCAGAAAGGAGGAGATTTCTGTTAGAAAGGAGGACATTCCTGTCAGAAAAGAGATTTCTCTAAGAGGAAATACCTGTCAGAAAAGAGGAGATTCCTGTCAGAAAAGAGGAGATTCCTGTCAGAAAAGAAATTTCTCTCAGAAAAGAGGAGATTTCTCTCAGAAAAGAGATTTCTGTCAGAATGTTGCGGCAGTGTGTACGGCTAGCGTTAGAAAGAACCGAGCGGCCCACGAAGAGTCGGAGAACAGCCTTTATTCTTCTACAGCAGGCTCAGCACACCTAGCGTTACAGCTCTCTTCACATCTTCCAATTTTCTCCCCTTCCTGCCCTTCTGCCCCTGCTTTTATACCCTTGGTAGGGCTCAAGAAGCGTCCAGTTAACTACAAGCTTTAACATCCAATCAGCAGCAAGCTTTAACATCCAGTCAACAACAAGCTTTAACATCCAATCAACAACAAGCTTTAACATCCAATCAAAAACAGTGGGTTTCAAAAATTGCCTGATCAGGATCATGCAAACATTGTGGCTGGAACCAGGCAGCGGCACGTGGGCCTGGGGGCATTCCACGCCGGCCGGGCCCCAGCAGCATGCCCTCCAGCTGGTCACACGCAGCACTGGCCCGCAGAGATGCAGAGCAACGGAGAGGCGGCAAGCGGCCGCGTCCCGGCGCCCGCCATTTTCTGTATCAAGAAAAGAGGAGATATCTGTCAGAGAAGAGGAGATTTCTGTCAGAAAAGAGATTTCACTCAGAAAAGAGGATGTTACTGTCTTAAAATAGGAGATTTCTGTCCGAAAAGAGATTTCACTCAGAAAAGAGGAGATTTCTGTCAGAAAAGAGAATTCTGTCAGAAAAGAGATTTCTGTCAGAAAAGAGGAGATATCTGTCAGAAAAGAGGAGATTTCTCTCAGAAAAGAGATTTCTGTCAGAAAAGAGGAGATATCTGTCAGAAAAGAGGAGATTTCTCTCAGAAAAGAGATTTCTGTCAGAAAAGAGGAGATATCTGTCAGAAAAGAGGAGATTTCTCTCAGAAAAGAGATTTCTGTCAGAAAAGAGGAGATATCTGTCAGAAAAGAGGAGAATTCTATTAGAAAAGAGGAGATTTCTCTCAGAAAACAGGAGAATTCTGTCAGAAAAGAGGAGATTTCTCTAAGAAAAGAGGCGATTTCTCTCAGGAAAGAGATTTTTGTCAGAAAAGAGGAGATTTCTGTCAGAAAAGAGGCGATTTCTGTCTGAAAAGAGGAGACTTCTGGCAGAAAAGAGATTTCTATCAGAAAGGAGGAGGAGATTTCTGTCAGAAAAGAGGAGAATTCTGTCAGAAAAGAGGAGAATTCTGTCAGAAAAGAGGAGAATTCTGTCAAAAAAGAGGAGATTTCTGTCAGAAAGGATGAGATTTCTGTCAGGAAGAGAGAGATCCCTTAACTTATATGGGAGCCAGGGTTGGAGCTGTGCTGTAGCCAGCCTTCTGGACAAGGAGGGCACCACAGGACTGTGGAGTGGCCGTTTCCAGGCCACAGGCTTGTCTCTCTCATCCTGAGATAATGTCACTGTAATATATCATCAGGCTCACTCTGCTGGTTTTCAAGTAATGAGGAAAGAGGATTGTTTCTTGTTCCTGTGTCTTTCTCAACACAGCACCAGTGATCGACCATGGAACTGCTAATTTCAATAAAAGCAGCCCTTGTAGGCATTTGAGTTTGCCACCCTTTCCTTCAGAATATTAAAACATCCTTTCAGTCTAGACTTCTTTTCTACTGACCAGAAATGCCACAGCACCAATTCCCTTTTCCTGGGCTCCGAACTCTTATATTTGTTTTTTCTTTGGCTGTCTTTGTGTTTCCTATCTAAATGTGTTGCCCAGGTTCAATCACAATTAAACATTCATCATATGCAGGGAACTGGGGAAGAGGTGGAAAAGAGATTGAACACGCCTGGTTTTCTCATATGGTTTACCCCCAAAACCACCACAAATACAGGTCCTCATAAAGCTCGAAGTAATAATAGCAAAAGCAACCAGTTATTGATTGGTCAGTCTTTTCTGGGAGCTGTTCTGTGTGTTACCTCTTTTTAATTATTTTAATAAATTTTTTAATTGTCATAAAATCATAACATAAATATACATCCAAATATTAAAACAGGATTTTACCTCTTTATTAATATTATTTTAAAAAATACACATAAATCTATCATATTCCCCATATTTCTGACACCTCTTAACATACAGTGCACCATCTTGACCATTTTTAAGTGCCCAGTTTCGTAGCAGCTATACTCACATTGTTGTGCAACAAACCTTTAAATCTTTTCCGTCTTGCAAAATTGAAATGCTATACCCGTAAGATAATGACTCCCTGTCCCCTCATTGTCCCAGCCCCTGGCAACCCACCACCTTCTACTTCCTGTCTCTGCGAAAACGATACGCTAGGTACCTCATAGAGGTGAAATCATATGGTATTGGTCTTTTTGAAACTGACTTCTTCCACTTAGCATTATGTCCTCAAAGTCCATCCACTGTATTAACTCACTGACTATTAAAATAATCCCGTGGGGTGGGTCTTATTTACAGTCGAGCAAATCGTGGCTCAGACATGTGTCCGAGGTCACCGGGCAGTGCGGAGCAGGTCTAGAACTCAGACCCAGTTTCAGTGATTGCCCAGCTCTTCCTACCTGTTGGGCCAGGGCTTTCCAAACCAGGATCTGCTGGGAGTCCAATGCCATTTTATATAAGGTGTTCAAATTTTATTTTGATTTTACTGCCAATCTTTCCCTTTCTTTTATCTGGGGGAGAGTTGGGCTCAGTGCAGATCCTCAATCACATTTTCTCTAGTGGTGCAGTACATTCGCCAGCCTGTAGGATTCCTTTCCTCTCCTACGATAGACTCTTCCTCCCAAGTCTTCTTATTAAATCTGCAGCGAGCGAGCGTGCACGGGTGTGTGTGACAATCTTATCTTTTACGTTTTGCATTGCTCTTTACTTTATCAGCGTTTTCATTTCATGCATTTTGAAGAATCAGCAGATCGACAGATCTGTAAAGCGTGTGACGGAAATGGAGAAATTCTGTCCATCCGTTCTCCTCCTATTACTCTCTCCCCAGAAACATTTTCAACACATTTACCTGATTATTTTGGCATGCATCTTCAAGGATCGAAATGGCACGTGTGTCTTGTTGCATTTTTGTATTGATTAGTGTTGGGCACCATCTCCCTTGGTGCCTACACTGCTCATATGTGTGGAGTCTCCTTTCGCTGCCCCCTCCCAAGACATACCCTTCTTATGCCCAACCGTCACGCTTTTTATCGCACATGTTCTGTTCATATTCAATGGCAGGCAATCCCCTAGCTTTCTGCACTGTACTCTGGGCATTGGGTGTGTATGATAATTCTTTTTGAGTTTTGCATGCTTGAAAATGTCTTTATTCTTGGCCCATATTTGATGAACACTATATATACATATATACAATCGAATACTACAATGGACACCCATCTTCATTCGAATGTTAATGAATCCAGCTATTATTTTCTATCTTCCAGTATGTTGTTGAGAAAATAGAAACTACTCTTATTCCAAATTCTCTTTCACATGGCAGAAATATGGTAACTGTTTTACCTATAAGCAACATCCTACATTTCAGCATCTTCACTAGCGTTGATGCTCCTAATTGCTCCGGCATCAAGTGGACACTTAGGCCAGGACAGCATTGAAGTTTCAGTGCTGTTTTAGTCAGAATGCAGTTTGTGGACTCCAGGGGGTACAGACAGACATTCCCGAGTGTAGCCGTGTTGGGAAGGAGGCTGCCAGTTTTCAGGTGGAGGACCTTGCTCCATCCCACGCTGTGTGAATAAAGCCCGGTGGAATCATCTGGACTCCAGGCAGTTATGAGGGTGTTCACTTAGAGACGGGGTGGCGAGGAACAGTTTTCTGGAGAAGGAGGCCTTCAAAAGGCCTTCAAAAGGTGGCTGCTGATGGATGGGAGGAATCCTCCATTTAGACCAAAGCTCCATCCTTGCACGTTGGTGAATGAAGCCAAGAACGCAACTCTCCGTTAGATGTTACGAAGCTGATTTGAGCACAAAGAAATGGTTTGCAGTCTGGGGAAATAAATTAGAATATGAAAGCCTGTAAGCAAAATAACTTAGACAATAAATAGGTACATAATTTAATAAAGACAAGCACAAATGCTCTCCTTCAGCTTCCCAAGGACCAATTTTTCCTACCGCCGTTTGACATTTTTATTGCGATTTTTCACAGTTTATGAAAAGGGGATATAACCATCGATATTTATAATGTGAAATGATTTGCATGCATCATGTTTACTGTTCTCTGCACTAAGCACCCTTAGTAGCAATTAATTCTTGACAGCTGTGCGTGGAATTCTTTAAGGTGTCTGATCTGCGCGCCCTTCTTACGGCTGATGAAAAAAGTTTCTTTTTCTAGAGGAAGTGAAAGCTTGTTAGGAAAACATTTTGCTTTTATGCTGAGCAGCCTTTTCTACAAATGTCATCTTTCTTTTTCATTTTCATAATAACAAAACTTACCTTTATAATAGAAAAGAATAGAGATGGCATGGCCGCACCTACTTTTGCTCCGGGGTAATGGAAAATGTGTATCAACGTAGAATAAATGACCTGAACCGCGTGGCCCAGCTGTGGAGACCCCATCACCCATGCAGCCATGACGCATCGCATCTGTGTTGGCGAGGAACGAAACTGCCAGGCTGAGAATAGACACTCATGTAGTCCTTAACAGTATGTTTGATGCCTCATTTTAACAAGAACGTGTCTGCATTTTTCAGAGTCAATAACATAGTGTCTTTTCCACCGACCTAACAGTCCGTAAGCAGATTCTTTTTCGTTGTTTTTTAATTTGGTGATTGTGGGGAGAACACCCCAGAAACTAATACATGTTAAATAATATAATCATAATCATAGTCTCTGCTTGCAATAAAATATATAGCACCTTCTGATTTTACTCTCACCCATTAAAATGTAGGCCAGGCAGTGTTGCAATGCAAATTCTATAGATAAGGGTATGGTTGGCTCTAGGTCTTCGAAAGAATGAGGTTCATGACTTAGGAGATTTTTCTTTGAAATCTCCTTTTTCTTCACGTTTTTCTCTTAAAGAATGATACTTCATCGCTCATAGTAAAAAATGCAAAACGCCGGGTATTTGTGGAGTGGTCCCAAGATACAGAGCACTGGTTTGAGACCAATTTTTCCTTTCAATATGTTTAGTACTATTTTTTTTTTTTTTATCATTGTGGGGTAGTGTGTTTATAATTTTTAAGCTTTCGCTTTAACAAATCATAATTCCCTAATGTGGTATATGTACACCATGGAGTACTACTCAGCTATAAGAAACAACGGTGATAGAGCACCTCTTGTATTTTCCTGGCTAGAGCTGGAACCCATTCTACTAAGTGAAGTATCTCAAGAATGCAAAAACAAGCACCACATGTACTCACCAGCTAATTGGTATTAACTGATCAGCACCTAAGTGGACACATAGGAGTAACATTTATTGGGTGTTGGGCAGGTGGGGGGAAGGGGATGGGAATATACATACATAATAAATGTGCACCAACTGGGGGATGGACACGCTGGAAGCTCTAACTTGAGGGGGCAGGGTGAGCAAGGACAATATACGTAACCTTAACATTCGTACCCCCACAATATGCTGGAAAATAAATAAATAATTAATTAAAAAAAAGAAGCAGCAAAAAAAAAAATAATAATAATTCCCTAATGATTCCTTTAAAAAAAAAAAAACACATGTGCACACAGAAATCATCAGTGCATCATGCCTGGAATTATCACAGAGTGAACAGAGGAACACATACGTAACTACCCAGGCCAAGAGACAGGAATTTAGAAGCATCCAGAAGACTCCACAGCAGTTTTATTTTTCTCAATTTTAGGCCATACTATTATCAGTCTTTTCGATCCCCCTGCCTTTTTTTTTTTTCTTAAGCAACGTCTTGAGTCCTTGACATTCCTGTAGGGCCTGTTTGGAATCCCTCCTGCGACGTGGCTGTATCGAGGTCGGCTCACATGCAGGCGGCAGCAGCCACAGCAAAGGTCCTCCTTGGACAGAGCGTGTCGTGGACCTTTTGCCAGGACTTGCAGCGAGACCACGATTACTTATTGTGTTGTTGCCATGCGACAGCTTTCTACAGCATTAAAATATCCAACAGAACTTCATCAGTCACTTCAGAAGGGGTAGAAAAGAGAGTTGGGAATCCTGATGCCCATTCAGGAATTCTGCCTGTTTTTCATTCAACCAGAAGACATTGAGGTTTGTGAAAGAAGACAGCAAGCTCCAAAGTGAATGCCAAATGCAATTAATCAGGTGCCCTATTTTCATAATATTTCACAGCTACAATCTATTGGCTCTCTGAAATGTTCTTTGCTTGTTCTTCCTAATAATAGTTTCAACTAGGAAGAGCTGGGGTATTTCATCAAAAATCTGATAACTGGGATTTTATTTTTTTACAGAAAACATCTAAAAAAACATGACTTACAAACCTATTTGCGATTGTGGATATTATTAATCTATAACGAAATCCCAAGTTGACCATGAAAATGACGGCGAATGGACACTCACTGGGGAAATGGAGACACAATCAGTTCATTTGATTCAGAGAGCATTTCGGTGAGGACCTTCCGTGGGAAGAACGCGCTTCAGTGCAAACCTTTACAATCGCATCAGTTCTCGTGATATTAAAATGAGGTGTGCGAAATTAAGTCATTTTACGAACAGCATTTCAGCTAACCCCCTTTTCAACACAACCTGACCTGCTTGCAACTAAGATGGCAAAATAGCGTTTTTCAGATTTATCTGCTAAGAAAGGGGAACATATTTAAACGGACACATAACTCCTTCGGCTGTACCCCTTTCAGCTCCGATTTCTCACACTGGAGCCTCTTAATTTTTCTCAAACCAAGTGTGATTTCCAACGCAAAACTGGATTTCCCCATCACTCTAAGCCTAGCTATAAAGCCCTGGAAACATAGTGTAACAACTTAAGGCAATGCAAATAAGAGCTTTGTTCAGGCTAATGACACAGTAAGCTCGGAAAGACACAAACCAGGTGGGACAGTGAAACTGCTCTGTGATGCTACCATGGTGAGTCCCTGTCAGTGCACCTTTGCCCAAATCCATAGAACGTCCCGCACCAAGAGGGAGACCTAGTGCAAACTGTGACCCTGGGTGACAATGATGCATTCATGTAGCTTCATTTATTGCAGCAAACGTCCCACTCTGGTGTGTGGGGGGGGGTGTTAACGGCAGGTGAAGGCTGGGCGTGTATGTCTCCAGGGGTGGAGTGGGAAATCTCTGTTAGTTCCGCTGAATTTTGCTGTGAACCTAAAGCTGCCCTAAAACACTGAAACCTATTGAAAAAGAAAAGAGAGGGGGAAAAGAACAGGTAGGAAACCAGGAATCTCTGATGCTAGACGACTATACATTTCAGAGTCTGCTCACTGGTAGTTCTCAGATGGAATCTTTCCCACAGTGGGTTTTTTTTTTCTTAAGGTCCTCAGTGTTTAAATTTATACTTAATTATTTACTGATTTTTTTTTTTTTAAGTAGGGAGATTTCACATGAACATCCCTATTTCAGTCTTCGTTCCCATGAGGGCGAGGAATGGTGGGAGGGGGTTCCCCGCCTCCCTGCCCTAGAGGGTCCCCCCGATTCCACAGACCTAAACACTTTCCCTTATTCCTCAGTCTGTCACCTCACTCAAGACACCGGGGTTCGCCACCCCTGGGAGGATTCGAGACTACCTGTGCCAGGGTAGGTAGGGCATGCCCACTCAGGACCAATGTCAGTGAAGAATTTGCTCACAAATAAAATGAAAGCCTAACTTGCGTTTACAACATAAAATATCCACAATGTGTCAGAATACGTTATTGATCCCTGTACAAACTATTGACACGGAGTGGTAATAAATCCACAAGAGAAACATACTGTCCGGTTACAAGTGGAATAATGGCCGTGAGATAGTTCCCTGGGGGAAAAGATATAATCACCCCCGCCCACCGCAGAGCTGGGGTATGAAGTGGGGCGTTGGTGTTCAGGCTTACAAAGTATCAAACCATCAAGAAGGATGTGTTTTCTCTCTTCTCATGCTAAGCTGCTGGACGCAGCCCTCCAGCTCACTGACGTTCTTTCCATTTTGGGGGGGTATTCTTTGTTTCCTCTGTGTTCTGTTTTTGATATTTTATATCGCTGTGCTTGTAGGTTCAAGGATCTTTCCTTTTGCAATGTCTAATCACTGTTACTCTCCAGGTGACTATTTTTTAATCCCAGGCACTTTCAGTTTTCATCTTTAGAAGTTTACTTTGTGTCTTTTTAAATACTGTCCATGCTTCTACTTAACTTTGTGAACATATGGATTTTCAGTAGCTGTTTCGTGCTCTTTTACCTGCTAACCCTCACTCTGCCAGTTCACTCTGTGTTGACTGGGTGATTGATTATTCTTCTCATGGGCTGTGTTTTCCCGTCTCTTCCCATGCCTGGGCATCTTCGGACGGCAGCCCTTGGAGATTTTACCTGGTTGAATGCTAGACGCTTTTTATATTCCTGTGCATTTTAGTGTTGTTTTGGGACGCAGGTAAGTTATTTGGAAGTCATTCGGATCCTTTTGGGTCTTGCTTTTATGGTTTTTTTTTTTTTTCAGGTGGGACCATAGCTGTCCTCAGTCTACAATAAATTCTTCCCCACTACTGAAGCAAAACCTTTTTGAGTATTCTACACAATGCCCCATGGATTATGAAGTTCTCCAGTCAGCATGGTGGTGACAGGCACTCCCAATGCTCCTTCTAATTCTGTCGGATAATCCCTTCCTCAGCCTCCCTCAGTTTCCCTAAACACATGTGCTCATCGGTTCTCTGCTCCGTGCTCCAGGGCGTCCTGTGCAGGTCTTCTGGGTCCTCTTCCCTCTTGGTATCTCCCCAGTGAACTCCAGCTCCCTCAGCCTGGGAGCTCCCTGGGCTACCAGCTCTGTCTCTTCAGTGCAGGGAATCTTCCAGGCTGTACCTCAGTTTCCCCTCCTGTGCTGCAAATTACCCTCTCAGGGCAACAAGGTGGGGCTTACCTTGCTTGTTTCCCATATCTCAGGGATCACTGTCCTTCCTTACCTAATGCCTTGTGTCTTTCAAATTGTTTTACCATATATTTTTTATTTTTTTATTTATTTTTTGGTTGTCAAAAGTGAGACAATAACATGGTCTCTCTTAGTCCACCTTGGCCAGAAGCAGAACTCCATCATTCGTTTTTAAATGGAGCTGAAATGCCAAATACTGATACTAACAGTTCTTACGTGTCTGCCTTTCTTACCTTACTCTGTAACTTTTGGGGAGCTGATTCGTGTTTGCCACAATTTATTCAACTTGGCCTGCTGATTATTACACAGATTTTAATGGCTATTTGCCTTCAAATATAACCTCAAGTGCTTTTTTTTTTTTTTAACAGTCAGATATTCTAACATTTATTAAATACCCGCTCAGGGCAATCACTGTACTAAAGATAGTGGAGGAAAAAAATGTATAATACAGCATTCTTTTCTTCAAGGATCATGCATTGCATTAGTAAAATGAACAAGTAGGAAATAAGAGAGTAGAAGGGATAATAGAAATCTTAAAAACTTTACTTGTTAAAATCAACATTTGAGATAGTTCCCGAACTTACTTGAAATCCAATTCAATCCATACAAAAACAAAGGATTTTAATTCACTCTCTTGAGATCCTAGAAACATCTCTCACTTCATGATCCAAGACTGATGGCAGACAGTTTGGATTGGCCGCCCCACAGCTGTTCTTCATCATCTTCTCCTCTCCCTTGTCTTCTTCTCTTGTAGAGGCTGAAAAGCAAACAAAACAAAACAACAAACTTTCACTGATTATCTTGTGGCTCTGAGTCACTGTATGAGTCAGTTTGAGCCAATAACACCAAGGACAGGAAAGTGGAAATCCTTACAACGCATATCTATCTGTCTGTGTCTCCTTCAAAAAACAGGGGGAAAGAAAAGCACCCAAAACACAAACAAAATATTCTGTTGAACAGAAAATATTTTTTGATTCCCCACCCTTTTTTCTTTCTTGGAATATAGCTATGTTGCCTGGAGATAGAGCAGCCATCTTATGACCATGAGGACCAAACCACATCCTGATAGGGGTTCAGGAGAGAGGAGAAAACTGATCTCTTGAGGGCAACATTGAGCCACATCAACAGCCCTAAACTGCCTAATCTGAAGTGAAAACTGAACTCCTTCACATAGTTATGCCACTGTAGGAGTGATTGGCGTTATTTTCAACCATTCACAATACCTCATAATATTGTGTCATCTATAGACAAATTATTTTCTTTGGCTTAATTCTCAGTCAAGCCACTCCTAAAAACCACACTTTTGTTTCCTCTACAAACCTTTCCATTTTTGGTGAAAGGATTCTACTTCCCATTGGTAGCAATCAAGACAATGGGATATAATGGGAAAACAATGGGTTTTCGAGTCTAAGGAGTGCAGGTGAATCCTGGGTCAGCTATTTATAGTTGAAGCAGAGCTGCTTCTCTGTGGTTTGAGTATCTGTCAACCTAACAACGGTTACTTCATTTATCTTTTGACTTGTGTCTATTGAATTACACTTATTATGGAAATCAAGAATAATTAAAGAGCCTCATTCACGAAACATGTAACTTTGGTCTTCTAGTCTTCAGAAATCCAAGGGAGAGAAGCTTTAGAGCATGTGATTCTGCTTAGGAGGAGGGGTTGCATTCCCAATGCCACTGCTCCTCATTCTCTTTCTGCCAGCATCGCGGTGGGAATTGGTCAGAGTGGGATGATTAGGCAGGAGCTGGAAACACTCCACAGCTGCATGTGAAACCCTGTCCTGTGGACACTTGCCTCAAAGGCTGTCTGTGATTAAGAAGTTAAGAAAACAACCATGCACATTTTGGCTCATCTGAGCCCCGAGAAAATTATGGTTTTGCAAAATAGCATTAAGCTGTCATAGCCCAACCGTTCCCATGATTATGTAAAATACTTGAGTTATGTTTGTCCAAGCTAGTAAAATAAACTTCTTGTGCAAAATGTATTGATTAATAAAAGATGAGCATTTTTAATGCTCGCATGGTCTTTGCCCATCTAAATCCTAGCAATTTTTATATCTTTTATTCATACAATGCTTTCTGTAAAAAATTTTTACTTTTCAAAATGTAATTATGGTTTAGTGCACGCATGATTGAAGAGCAATGCTGATCAAGTTTTTCTTTTTTTTTTTTTTCTAGTTATGATTTTCAAAAAGATTTTCATTAAAATGAGTTTTGCACCAGGGCTCACCCGGTGAATTGAGTCTTTGACAACAGAATAATGTACCACCTGCCCAGCGCGTAGTTTTAAAAACTCTCTGTGCATATTATCCATGACTGTTTCTGGAAAACATTATTGTTTCCTCAGGTATGGGAGCTAGGAGGTCACTGTGCTATAAATACAGAAACAACTTTAGCACAGAAAGTGCATGCAGTGCTTTCTGTTAACAGCTCTTCAAACTTTCTGATTTATATTGAAAAAAGTAAAAAAAAAAATACAAAAATCCCTTCCCATCCCAGAAATAGCTCGGGTGGAAGAAAATGGCCTCTGAAGAAGTCTTTTATGAGATTTCTTGTTGACACTGCAGTGCCTTGGCCAGATGTGATGTACTTAAACACTCACCTGCAGCCACTCTTCCCTGTGGACTTGGCTGGAAGAAGCACCTGGGAATGCCCCAGGGAGAGGCCACTGTGCATTCTGAAAAAAAGATCACTTATGGTGAAAAAAGTCCTTGTGGAAACAGCTGAGTTATTTGTGGCATCTTACCATGTACACTGCATACACTTAAGTGAGGGAACCAGAATATGAAATTCAATTTCCCTGTGGCTAATAAATCATTTGCAATAAATTCCATCTACAGACCCCCTCTGATTTTATGTCCCCAGTGCAACATTTTATGCAGAAAGCTCTCCAAAGATGTTTCACCCTCGAGTGTTTCTTCTGCACGGTTCACGTTTGAAAGTTGTCTCGTTACTATCATTACGTCCCTGAAACTACGAGCCCCCCGTGAGCAGACAGTGACTACCAGGCCTGGAAGATGCAGGACTGTGTTGTCTTCTCTGTGTAGAGAGAATCATGGGCAAAACGCACATGTGTGCTACTTTTCTGGAAATGAGTGTGCTAGAGTTACAAGGGACTGATACGTGGCTACAGGGAGAAAATCAAGACCCTGAGTCGTGACTGTCATGTAAAGTCGGATCACTTCCGCAGTGTTGAAATTGCAGAATGAACCCAGTGGGGCCACAAGGCTGTCTGTTGATGATCACAACGTTGAAGGTTACATCAGTTTCCTACAGTCCATAGATGACCCCTTAAGTGATCAGACACATTTTTCTGCAATAAGCAACTTAACAAACACCCACAGCAAGCACTCATCATCTCAATGTTATAAGTCAGTGATCCTGCAGCTAATAAGTCAAACCTTTTCATGTCCAGGAGACCTCTTCGCCCTCCTCTATAAATGATTTACATTCATCTCAATTTTATGATGGTGGCATATACACCAGGTCAAGATGCAACTTGAAGGTCATGGCAGCTGGTGTATAAATGTTCACTAACATATCCCCCATCTCCCTATATGGTGGGAGGTATTGACATTTTGTCCCTTGCAAGGGACACAGGTGTTCTTGAGTCCGCAGGTTCTTTGCAAACCGCTAAGTGAGGCTCCCCACTGTTGGCTTCTGGGGTACTTTCTAGCCAACACTGATTGAAATGTAAGGAAATGGAGCCAGTTTTCCCAAAACTCCCTTAAAGTATCACTGAACAACATTTCCAGGTGTATCTCTCCAAAAATGTCACTCTCACCCTTGTGTAATGCCTGGTACAGGTGTCTCCGTCTTCACATTAGAGGGTTGAAAACACAGGTGTGAATGTCACAAAAACCCCATTCCACTGGGTCCTCACCATCCACCCCGGGGCCCTGGTGAGTCACTGAACGTCTTTCATACTCATCTCCTCATCTGTAGAATAATAGTAACAGCTACCTGGGAGGGGGGGTGAGATGATGAAATAAGCAGATACATGAAAATCCTTAGCAGAACGCCTGGCAATCATTCATGTGACACGTGTGTGCCGCGCATGGTGGCTTTTGACTTCTCACAGGCGGCAGAAAGCACCTGCCCAAGCTCCACCACACGCATGACCTGAGGTGCAGTGCCTTTGGGGTTCTAAGGCACGTGTGTTGGAGATAACAGGAAAGAAAGGGGCTACGTTTCGAAAACCAAAAAAAAAAAAATAATAAGTACAATGGACACTGTGACTATAGCATCTTACCTGGAGAAAGAGATTTTGCAGATGTGATTGCAATCAAGAACCTTGAGGTAGGGAAATCATCCTAGACTATCCAGGTGAGGTCAGTCTCATCACAGGCGAGTCCACAAAGCTGGAGAACCTTCCCCAGCTTCAGACAGAGAGAACGATTTTACAGAAGAACAATCAGAGAGATGGTTGTGTCAGAAGGACTCAGAGCGATGTTGCTGGTTTTGAGGGTGGAGGATGAGGAGCAGGAGCCCATAAATGGGGATGAGCCTCTGGAAGCCAGGGCAGGCAAAGGGGTCTGATGGTCCCGTAACTCCTGCTGGAAGGAACGCTACCCTGCCGACACCTTGATATGATGCAGCGAGACCCACGCTGGACTTCTGGAATGCACGCTGCCTACCGTTAATATAATGTAGCTCCCAAACTGTAAAGTATTAAATGTGTATTGTTTTAAACTGCTCAGTTTGGGGGTAATTTGTTACAGTGCCAATCAAAAATCCATACAGGAATCCAAGACCATCAGAGATGCAAGCTGTTTTATGGAGTTCAGGTTAATTTTCAGGGACTCCTTGACAAAGTACAAGAGACCAGGGGGGTGCTTAACACAACATAAAGTTATTCTATCACGGTTCTGGTGACCAGTCTCAGAAATCAAGGTGTCAGCAGGGCTCTGTGATGCCTGAAGCGTGTTGGGGAAAATCTGTTTCTGTGCCTTTCTCTTAGCTCCTGGTGTTGGTGGTGGTGCTTGGCATTCCTTGGCTAGTAGGTGCATCACGCTAGTCTCTGCCACTATCATCACATGACCTTCTTCCTATATGTTCCCATCATCTTTCTCCTGTGCATGTCTGTCTCTCGGTCTCTCCTGTTGTTATGAAGACAGCAGACACATGGGGTTAAGGACTCGCCTTTCTGCAATATGGCTTCATTTTTAGCTAATTATATCTATAATCACCCAGTGACCCTATTTTCAAGTAAGGCCACATTCTGAGGTTCCAGGGAAAACTATGAATTCTTGGGGGACATTATTCAACACTGTGCAGGGTAGGTGAGATGCTTCTAAGCATATCCCAGTATGGCCGTGCCATGAGAAGAAGTTCTTGCTGTGCGTGCATATTGAAAAAGATATATTGCCAAAGACCAACAATGAAGACTTTTTTTTTTCCTTTTTAACTGGCCGATACTCGAAGAAAATTCCACCATGCTGGTAGCTGTGGAGTGTGGCTCTGTCCACACACTACTTCCTCTAAGGGACAGGGATGGACATACGGGACGTCCAGACCCCCTGGTTTTGGTGGAGATAACATTTTCCTATCCTTGCACTCTTCAGCCAGAGTAGTTATTTACCCACCCACCTTGTAGGAATTTACTTAGGAAAAAAGAAAAGTCACATTCATCTGCTGAGTATCGACTCTCATAAATATATGTGCTAGTGATGAGCCAACTTTTTTTTTTTTTTTTGTAAAAGGACCTAATAGTAAATATTTTAGGTTTTGCAGACCATATGGTCTCTGCTGCAACTGCTCGAGTCTGCTATTGTGGCACAGAGTGTGTCGTAGATGATATGTAAACAAATGAGAGTGTTTGCATGTTCCAAGAAAAAACCGAATTAACAAAAATAGGTGGTGGACAAGATTCAGCCTGTGCTGTAATTTGTTGAGCTCCAAAGTAGGCTGATGACTAAACTCTGAAGATGCCTTGATCATTCCTCGTGGAGCAGACTCTAATCCACGCTTCTCATGCCAGAGCATGCTTTTCATCCTGCATGTCTTTCAGTAAAGCTAAGAAAAAAAAATCTAGTAAACAAATGCTGCGTTAAAACATGCAATGTTAATTAATATCCAAAAAAAAGGAATTTTTTTTGTTATAAAAGGAGGCTGTTTCAGTCTTTTTATTTCTCAATTGCATCTCTCTTGCTGGATGGTTGGGTTCACTTCTACCCACACAGGTACAGACCTACAACCCAGGTGTGTGTCATACCTGTCTAGAAACTCCCTGCGTGATAATTGTGGTTGGAAGGAAAATGTTGTCTTGATTGGAGACTTAGCACCTGCAGAGGAGAAGGGTCAAGACTTTGGCATCACCAAGAGCATGAAGAAGCCTCAAACTTCAGAGCAACACCTGAAAAAGGGACCAAGCTCCGACTCTACCTCTTTTGTGTATTTTGCAGCCTTCGTTGCTTGGGGTCCTCTCTGCTCCGACGAGATTCTTCAACACTTCAAGGACAAGTCTCATTTCTGAATGTTCAGCAGTTTTGAGGCTCTGTTTTTTCAGAGACTGTTTTGTCTACTATAGTCGAGTTTTAGGTTAATAAAATGGATGTAAATCCAGGGCTCGATCCTTAGCAACACAATACCTAAAGTTTGGGCTCCACCCATGCTTCTTCTCACCTCAAAACAAAAATTAATTGCGAGACATTATACAAAGTTACTAGGGAGTTGCAAAAATTAATAAAAACTCAAGCTCAGAACACATAATGAGCGACTTACTTGCAACTATAAAATCGTGCAATTAACCCGAAGGAAACTAAGAGTTGGGCTATATCGGCCCATGCTCTTGTTTTGCAAATGAGGAAACTGAGGCTCAGGCAGGACAGTAATCGGCTCAGGGTTCCATGTCAGATATTGGCAAGATTTTCTTCTTATTTTACTCTCATGCCATCGCTTTTTATCACTGTCGGCTTCCCATATGTGAAGATCAGCAGGCTACAGTGAGACGGGGAGGTTAAATATAATCTCGCCAAAGGGAATGGTGAAAAAGGCTGCGTATTGTCTTTTTTATCTCTGTGATAACCAATTTGCAGGTATCTGACAACATCCAAAGCTTTAAGGACTTTAACAGTTACAAGAAGATTTTTTTTCCCCTTTGGCAGATATATAAGAAGATTGAACTTCAATGCACTTGGTTCTACGGAGGTACAAACTTCAATCTACAAAGCTCAGGTATTCAGGAAAAACACATCTCTTTTTTATTTCAATAACTTGTATTAATTTTTATAATACATACTCTTGCTATTAGATACCTGACTGTTACTCTCCATCAATTCAGGAATCCCACAAGACTTCCAAACTCAAGACTAGAACAAAAGTTAAGATGTGACTTGCCCTTCCAGGCGCCCACATCAGCCATACATCTCTTATTCCCTTCAAATTATTTTTTTTTTACCTCAAATTCTCCACACTTTATCTCATCTTGAGGAAAGAAAACCTTCCTCAAATTCATCAATTTTTAAATCATAAGTCCTGAGTTTCTTTAGGATACAGAATCTTAAAACCCAAGAGCCTTTTCTTTGATACAACATCTCTTCTCTGAAGCCAAGGATGCTGGATGGGTTGACCCCACAAATGTGAAAAAGGGTCAGGGAGTGAGAAGAAATGCCAAGGAAAAAACTTCAGTTCATGTTTCAAAACTCAAATGCCCCATGAGTGCATTTTTAATGACATTCTTTTATCTAGATCAGAAATACAAGTAACGGGCATAGAGGGAAGGAGCATTCCTACAATTTCTCCCAGTGACACACATGAGGAAGCCTCCCAGGGCTGGCTCTGAAGTAGACGTCCACACACTCGGGGCACTTGGAACATGATGGGAGTCTTCTTTGACCTACTCCTTCTAAGCGAGGACTCAATTTTTGCCTTTAGAAAAATGCAATGGCTGAGGAACATGGTTTCTTTTTGTTGTCGTTGTTATTTCAGCATATTATGGGGGTACAAATGTTAAGGTTATGTATATTGCCCGGGATCACCCTGCCCCCTCGAGTTAGAGCTTCAAGCGTGACCATCCCCCAGATGGTGCACATCTCACTCATTATGTATGTAAATACCCATCCCCTCCTCCCCCCTCCCACCTGCCTGACACCCAATAAGTGTTATTCCACTGGAACCCATTCTACTAAGTGAAGTATCCCAAGAATGGAAAAACAAGCACCACATGTACTCACCAGCAAATTGGTATTAACCGATCAATACATAAGTGGACAGACATATAGGAACATGGTTTCTAAGACATTATTTTTAAAAAAAAAAAACTTTATTTTTAGAGCAATGTAAAATTAGCAGCAAAACCGAGCAGAATGCACCGAGAATTCCCATATACTCCCCGTTTCTACACATGTACAGCCCCACCGTTGTTTGTTACAACTGTGGTGCGTTTGTTATAACTGATGAACTAGGTCTGACACATCATTACCACCCAAAGTCTGTAGTTTATATCATGGTTTGACAGCTCATACCTTTTGTAGAGCTGAATAACATCCTATTGTCTGCATGTACCCGTGTATTTATCCATTTACCTACGGAAGGACATCTCAGTTGCTTCCAAACTTTGATAATTATGAATAAGTTTGCTATAAACATCCATGTGTAGGCTATTTTTTTTTTTTTGACATAGGTTTTCAGCTTCTTTGCATAAATATGCCCGTACTTTATTCCTCTTCATTCCCAAGTAGTGTTTCACGGTGTGGATAAACTACATTTTATTTCTGTTCCAGTTGCCGGTGTTTTGGTCTCCACGTGTCGGCTCTCATGAGTCATCCTGCCGCACACACTCAAGTCTGAGGTTTTGTGTGGGTGTGTTTTCACTGCTGTTGGGATGTCTGGGGCACAACTAACTCTTTTAACTTTCCGAGGAACTTCCAGACTCCTTTCCAAAGCAAGCACAGCTCAAAAACACAAAAAGAGGCGGGACTTTGTTTTGGTCACTGCTGCATCACCATTGTTCGGAACGGAGCGTGGGATGTCACAAGCTCTCACCACACATTGTTGAGTAAAACAATGACAAAGTCGATGCCACAACCCGGACTCTTGAAATCCACGCAGTAATATCAACATTTCAAAATGTATTCCGATAAGAGATTTAAGCCAATAATCACACAGGGGTTTTTGGTCCTGGTTAACTGGATACTTTATCTTCAATTTCCTTATTTTAAAATGGGGATAAGTACCTGCCTTATAATAGAGGTATTATAAGGCTGCAACGTGCCTACGCACATGAAGGCAATTTGAAAATTACGAAGCCGTACAGACAAGCCAGTTGCTGTTGCTATTTTTACTCGGGCTGTTTTTGTTAGGATTATCACTCTTCCTGTCTGCAGTCCCGAAGCCGCCTCAGAGGCACTGAGTCACTTCCACGGTTATATCTGTCGCCTGAGCATTTCTTGGCAATGGGGTCTACAGAGTCAGATCGGTGGTATTTGCTCAATTTATTCCTACTGATTGCACTCGTAATACAAACAGTCCTAAAACCATTGTCCTTGAGGGTCGATACTTTCCGATTCCTCCTCCCAATCTGCTCTTACCCCTAGTGCGGCATCCTGTGCTGCTCGGACCTGGAGGTTCACCTCTTCGTGGTGGTCTCCTGGGCCCCTTTGCCCCCTGGCTTCTGGGTAGATGGGAGTTTGGGGTCCAAAGAAGAGAAAAATTAAGGGATTTGTGGTTCTCCCCCTCTGCCTGCCGTCCCGGGAGTCAGCATGGCCTTAGCTTCTGTGGCCTGGGTTGGCTCCCTCCCACTGCCAAGGCTCTCATTGCTATGGCAACCGTCCCCGCCTCTTGTCCCTGTGCCTGGGGTGGGAGTGTGGGGTTAGTGTATGCTAGTTCCTAGGTGCAGTGCCCTCTCCTAATCATTTAATCTGGACCAATTTACTTAAACACTACCATTATCCAATTCAATCCCACTTTGAGTGTACCATGCATTTCCTGGGAGGATACTAATTAATGCCCTCACGATGGTGATGCTTAATACTACTACTAATAACTGCACTAATAATAAAGCTTGCCTTGTGCTATTTACATACCAGGTCCTGTTCTGGGTGTGTTCACACCTGCAGGTCCACAGAGATAGGCACTCATCATCTCTCTCATTTTAGGGATGCACGCAGAGCATGCCTGGTCCCTCAAGGTCACACAGATGGTAACTGGCAGAACCGGGATTTAAACTCACCAGCCTGCGTGTAGATGGGATCCACGCTTCAGCCTTCGTGCTGTGTAACCCATCTTCGGGGTTTCAAGTTCTGAAATGAGGAAGGCTCAGGCCAGTGACTTTCCTTAGCAAAACGTTGGCAGTGGGATTTATTACGCTGTTTAGTTTTTATTAGTCATCATCAATTGTAAGAGTGCACGTTCAGTGTCACTAGCTGAGCTTCTTGAGCTTACACAGCAAGACTTTCCATTAGTCTACTAAGGAAGCTCTGTGCCCCAACTAATGCCTGCTTATTAACGTCTGATTACTGCAAAAGGTCCAATTTTTTTTTTTTTTTTTGTCCAAGGAGATGTTGAACTGGGCAGGAGCAGGAATGATTTAGACGCAATCAGAGTGCATCACGCAGGCGCAAGCACATTTTCACATTAATAGGAACAGTAAAAGACTTCACAGCCATATTTACACCCGAGCCTGCCCATATTTTAGAATAAAGGCAGAGGATAAAAGAAGTGGGTATATATAGCACATTTACTGTTTTCCAAAGCTATCTGCAGCTGCCTGCAGTGCTGTGAGCTCTGGGAGAAAAAACACAAAACATGGAAAAGGCCCCCATCACCTGTAAGGGATTTTGTTTTATAAATGTGAGAGATGCAATTAAATAGCGTTATTAGATTGTATGAGTCACAGTGTTAGGGCTAATAACAACTCTGATAATTTAATGGATTATTCCATGCCAGGAACCCTTCCAGCATGTATATATTTTAACTTCTTCCCATCTCATAACAATATTATCATGTAGGTCCTATTTTCAGTTGCAGACGAGGAAACTGAGTCGCAAAGGAGTTATTTAACTGGGATGCAGTTATACCATCAGTATCTGAACACAGGTTTATGTGGCAGATTCCAAACTATAGGTTCTAATTATCATGTGATCTCCCCCAATAAAAGCTTCTACTCAATGGTTTAGCATAGCTTTTCTTTTCTTCTTTTTCATTTGGTTTATGGGAAAGCTTCTGGATTCATACACCTGGAGTTCAGCTGTGACCCTTAGTAAACCCAACAAGGAGATTCCAGACTGAGTCAATATCTGCAGGATCTCAACATGCAAGGAACAGACCAGGAGAACGATGACCCCCACCCTGACCAGCAGGTGCCAGGAGTCACTCACGGAAGACGTGGCCCTGGGCTCTTGAATGAATTTCCTGAGAGAGTTATACTAACCCACCAACCAGTCTGTGAAGCCCTCTCCTCATGGCCAAGTCTCCTTGATCCCAACACACGGTAAGATACTCAGAGTTCTGGAAACACAGCTACATCTACCAGGATCAGAGACATGGCTTGTGGGGAGAATGAAAACACTCAATTGTGGTTATTCTTTCCCATGCTCCAAGGCCTTGCACCTCTGAGGGGCCCTACATGTCTCAGGGAGGATGGTAGGATGGTTGATAAATGCCACCATCTTCATCAGCGAGTTAGACAAATGACCGTCACGTTCCGCTCTTATGAATAAATTACACAGTAAAAATAATCTGCTCCGTAGGATACCGATTCCTCTCTCTTCCCATTTTTACCCTTGTTTCATCTTGATTAAAAAAATGATAATGATGGTGATGGTATGTGTGCTGATATCGGTTATTATGCAATGAGGGCTTGCTTGGAGCTAATCACCATGTTGAAAGATTATGAGTGGTTTCTTATTTAAGTCTAAAACAGCCCCAATTTATATTTGTTGTAAACAATCAGAAATAGAGATTTAAAGCACACAGAAAACACATATAGCCACATACAATCAGTACAACACAAAATAACCACCTTTTGAGGCTATGCCCATTTAGATGGAGGCACATTTAGAATCATTATATCTTCTCAATGATTTTACACTTTTATGAAGTTTCTTTCTTTCTTTGTCTTTCTTTGTCTTAAAGATGATGTCGCCAGATATGTTTCCAGACACACAATCTTTCTTTGGTGTTGTTTGCATGGTATAATTTTTGTGATATTTCTCTGTCTCTACATTTTAAATGAGTCTGCTGTAAATATGGCTTCCTTTTAATCCAGAGAGACATTTATTTTTGTCTTTTAATTGGGAGATTCAGTCTCTTCATATAATGCAATTTTTAATATATTTGGGCTGTCAACTAACTCTACTTTTTTTCTGTGTCGACTTTCCCTCTTCTGTCTTTCCTTTTGTCTTATATCAAATATTAGAAAATATTTGCTTGCTATTCTCTCTATGAATTAGGAAATTCTAAATACTTAAAATAATATCAATGTTTTTTACAAATGTTAACCATTTTCTCGTACATCCCTCTTGTTCAGAAAAATCAACTTCTGTGCAGCCCCCCCCACACACACACACAGGGTAGCAAACAGACAAAATTTTGATATTGTAAAAATTATCCAATTTGATATTTTAAAAGGTATTCTTTCTACTAAATTCTTTTTTTAAAATTTTTATTTATTATTTTTTCCCCAAATTCTCTGAGTACAAATATTGTTAGGGTTACATATCTTGCCCCTGCCCCCCCCACCCCACCCCACTCTGCCAGAGCTTCAAGCGTACCCAGTCTCCAAGTGGTGCGCCCTGCACCCGCCATGAAAGTGCATACCCTTCCCCGTCTCCCCCCTTCCACCTGTTCACCTCCCATTAACAAAAAAAAATTTTTTTTTTAGACATTTTGGTTACAGTGTGTTTCTTTGCCTCTCCCTAAAAAGGGATAGAGGTAATCCTTTCCCCCCTACAATGCTTACTAAATTCTTTTGAATCAAATCTTGACAACCCTTTTTTTTTGTCGATCTTCACCTTTATCCCCACCCTAGGGACTCTCCTCTGGCTATTACAGGAAAGGCGGGTGTGGGCTCCAGAGCTCATGCCGGTGTCCGGGGCACAGGACGTTCGCAAGGCAGGGGAGGCCTGCACCACCCAATTTGGCTGCAAGACACATTTTCCATCAGAAACTCATTAATGCTGGCTCAGAGGCTCTGACAACGTTACCCTTGCTTTTATAGGTTCTCACAGTAGAGATAAGTTTGCAAAGGCCACTGTTTGCATATTTCCCTGTTAACAATTAATTCCTCTCCTAATAGCGTATGTGATCCCAATCCCTCCAGAATGCCACGTGTTCTTATTAGTGCTGTCCCTCAGACAGGGGGCGACTTGTGTGTTTCCCCTGAGGGCTGAATGAAATTGAAGTTTAAGTTCTCCCCCCCGCCCCCCATGGCCTACAAGATAATCACCATGCTCACTTCGTTTCTCTGAAGCTGAGAAAGACATTCAGCCATTAGGAGGAAAACTCTCTCTTCTTTTCTCCAAAGAGGCTAATTCATCTACAACCATCTCTTCTTGTGCCTTTATCTTTGTTATGAAACACCATCTCTCTCTCTAACACACACACACACACACATATACACACTCACACATGAAACTCACCATTTTCTTAGTTTCTCCAAAGAATTCCTATTGGTTTTATTGGTTCTTCCAATTGCTCCTTTTATTTCCTTTTAACTAATTTCTCTATTTGTAATCATTTTCTTTTGTCTACTTGCTGTTGCTGCTTTTTTCTAACTTTAAAAAAAAAATCCCTGTTTTAGAATGTATTGACGGTTATGTTTTCCTTTAAACACCGTTTGAGTGTTTTAGTACATCTCTGATGATCTATATGTGTGTATGTGTTTTTTTTTTTTTTATTGGTAGTTTCTGCTTCCACCTAAGAATTCCAAATACATAAAGTTTTGGCTCTCACTTTTAATGTTTTCTGATAAGAAAGTGTTTTGTTATGTGTAATCGTTTGAAATGTTTTGAGAGAATTAAAATGATGAGTTTGGAAAGAATGCAAATTATTTCACATAAGGGTTCTGTATAAGTCCTTTCATTGAAGCTTTTTTAACTATTGTTTATTTTTACTAATTTTCATCTGTTTGGGACATTAACTTCTAAGTGAGACATGATAAATCTTCCTACTCTTATAAATTATTTGCCAACCTACCTAATAATTCTGACTATATATAATAATTTATATTTAAATTATGTGGTTAGGTACATACCATTTCAGACTCATCAAACATTTCTTATAGATTGTTTCTTTTTTTTTTTTTTTGAGACAGAGTCTCAGTCTGTCACCTTGGCTAGAGTGCAGTGTTGTCAACATAGCTTACAGATAGCTCACAGCAACCTTAAATTCCTGGGCTTAAGCCATCCTCCTACCTCAGCCTCCATTGTAGCTGGGACTACAGGTATGCACCACCACACCTGGCTATATTTTTCTATTTTTTGTAGAAATGGGGTTTTGCTCTTGCTCAGGCTGGTCTTGAACTCCTGGCCTCAAGTGATTCTCCACCTCAGCCTCCCAGAGTGCTGGGATCATAGATAGGCATGAACCTATCTGGCCAACAGAGTATTTCTTAAATAATTATTTGGTATTCTTGTATTTATAAAATGTTTGCCTTGAATACTATTTTCTCTAATATTTGATAAAATTTCATCAGGTTTCCTTTGGTTGATATTTATTGTATATAATTTTTCTATTGGTTTTCTAGAATTCTGTCTATATCATTGTATTTTTTAATGATTCATATTATTTGTTTTTTTAAATTTAAATATTAGGTCAGAGTAACATAATTTCAAATTATGAACTTAACCACATAATCTTAAAAATATATAATATCAACTGCCAAAATTATATTACCTGAAATTTTAGCATTACCTGATTTTAACACTCTCAAATTTAATTATTGTTAGATTCATCATAATTCTTGCTGTTTTCACTGTCTTATATTTTTTAAGCTTGCTTGAATTTACTCACCATATGCTCTCTAGACATGGACTTTAAAAATTCTTCTTGGGATTCAATGTAAATTTTTGAATTTGAAGATGCATTTTGAGAAAAGAATCAATTTTAGATTATACTTAAATTTAGCTCTTCAGATATTGACTCTACCCATTCCTTCTCTCTTTCCCTATGGAACACCTGTTGTTTTATCCTCCACGTCTCTTGACTTTTGTTGAACATTTTTCCGTGCGTTGTTCCTCTGTGCTGTGTTCTGGGCAGTTTCCCCAGACCTATGTTCCAGTTTATTAATTCTGTCTTCCCCAAAGTGCAAGCTCTTTAAGGGGGGAAAACGCATCTCCATATCTATTTCTCTCTCTGTGACTACCCCTATGCCTATATCCACCTATTGCTACCCCTGTACCTACATCTATACATGCATATACACACATGTATGCACATACATGCAGATACCACAGCCCCTTTTCCCTGCAGGAGATACCTCCCAAAACCCCAGTGGAAGTCTTCAACCACAGATAATCAGAACCCCACATACACTATGCTTATTCCTAGCCATACATACCTGTGATAACATTTAATTTAAATATAAGGCACACTAACAGATTAGCAGTGGTAACTAATAGTAAATCGAACAATTATAACGATATACTATAATACAAGTTATGTCAATATGATCTCTCTCTCTTAAAACATCTTAACATTTTAGGACCGTGGAAAGTGAACTGTGGGAAATTAAAGCACAGATGGGGGAGGACTGCTGTATACATACAGGAATATGTAAACAAACATGCAGCCAAGACTGTGCATGGCTTCCGGGGAGTCATAGTGAACTCGCAGCACGGATGGGCAGATCTGATCACCTCCCTTATGCAGGTGAACAAATGGAGGCTTGGAGGTGGGGAAGGGGGGATAGGTGGACCCTACCTGGCCACAGCCAGGTATCGGCAGAACCAGATTTTAGACCCCAAACTTCCTGGAAGGAGACAGAGGCGAGAAGCCACTTCTGTGATCATCTCCCTTGTTGACCACACCTCCCTTGAGTTGCTTGTGGAATATCTACGAAGAGCAAGGTCTGCAGAAATATGATTTTGCACTGACAGGTGGAACCACAGCAGCGTGACGAGGAGACCGAGGGACCAACAGGAGCAGAGCGGCACACAGGGACGGCCACGCAAGCGAACATCAGGGACTGTTCTCCGGAACAGACCTGCTCGGCATTGGCTATGTCTGCCTGCCTGGAATTCTGCAGGGGTCAAAGGGGAAGCAAGAAAAACACACGCGGTGATGTTCCGTGGGAAGGACCTCACGAGTATTTGTGTAGGGAGGGAGGACGAGGGTGTGGGGGGTGCTGTTCAGAAAAGCCTCTGTTGATACTCAGGTCCCCATTTCTGTGTTTCACGTGTGTGTGTCCCCCTCACGCCGGCTTTGATTTCTCTTTCCGAAGGATAAATGAGATCTAGTGTTGCTAACGCACTGGCCTTTGCCGAGGGCTGAGGATCAATGATGTTGACGGTTCTCCTGTTAGCCCAACGTTCCCTTTGTTCAGACTTCGAATCATGAGGACCTCATCCCAGGGACTCAACTCGAACAAAAGGAAAGCTTCACAACGTCTTAGTTAAGAGAAACCAAAATAGGCCAATAAGGATTGTTTTTTTTTTTCCCATAAACCCTTGAAACCCAGAAGACTGACAATGAACTCTGAAACGGTGCTCTCTCTGCTCGCGTGATTTTCAAAAGCATCGTGACTTATCTGCAGCGATGCTTCCTCTGCGAACTGTTAAGTAGGCACCTCATCTTGTTCCGTGATGAGAAATCAAAGGTATACTTAGAGCAGCTCCGAAATGAGGATAAGTATTGCAGAAGCCCTAAGTGGGCAGAGATAAATGGAGTTGATATTTCCCACACTTCTTGCCCAAGAAGAATAAAGGCTACGTGTCATTCCTTGCCCAGAGATGCCAACCATTTGTCTGGCAGTTTTTAATGGGCTAAAAGCGTGCACCTAACACACACGCATCGAGCCGTTCTTACGTGCCAGGTGCTGTTTCAAGGTCTGATATGCAAAGGGTGCAATCTCAGCCCGCACTGGGACTAAGGTCACCCAAGGCATGGGACGGTCCGGAAGATATTGGCCCTGCAAAGTGGCAGCCCCGAGATGAGTCTGCGCCTGACTGTCGGGATGTTTTCCCACTGATCCAATCGAAGACCTGTTAGTTCTCTTTGCTGCTGCGACACATTGCAACAAGCTTACTCTTAAGGCATGCATTTATTACTCTACTGTTCTGGAAGTCAGACATCTAAAATGGGTCTTACTATGCTAAGAGGAAGGTGTCCCCAGGGCTCTATTTCTTCTGAGGATCTAGGAGAGAATCTCCTTGCTTTCTTCAGCTTCTAGAATCTTCCGGAACTCCTTGGCTCACAGCCACATCTCTCCTCCCTCCCTTCCTCCTTCCTCTCATCTCCTCTCGCTCTGACCCACCTCCCTCCCGCTAATAAGGACGTTTGCGGTCCCACTGGGCTCACGTACATAATCCAGGGAAAGCACCCGTCTCTCCGTGAAATTAATCCTTAACTTAGTCACTTCTGCAATGTCCCTTTTTCCCATGTAAGATAGCATGTTGGCCGGTTTGAAAGATTACAGCACCTTTGGAATGTTTGAGGGGACCAATCATTCTGCTTGTGTGCTGGGGGGCATCTTTAAGGGGACTAGTTATTCTGCCTGTCCCAGTGATTGATATTTAAATACCAGCGCATTTACCCATCTCCTTCTGAGTATAATACGGGCTTTGGTGAATAATGAAAAATGTACTGTGACAAATGCACCGTGTGAATGTAAGACATCAATAATATGTGACACTGGGTGGTGTCCCTCGTCAGGTACGTGGAAACTCTCCTATTACTATATTTGCAGGTGGGTCTGTAAATTCACAACTGTTTTGAAATAAAAGGGTATTAAGGTTATATTCCCTGCTGTCTTAAAAAAAAAAATCAATAAGCGCTGGGGCATTCTGGCGTGGAAGCGATTGACTGGCCGTTGAGTCTAGGCCGATCTCTTTACAGATACACACCTTTTTCTGTTAATTAAGGTCTCCAAAATGACCCGCCACATTAGTCTATGTCATTTCTCCTGTGGCTTTTTGGAATTTGAGATTGTGACTCTTGACAAAAGTAATTGCACAGATAATTATGTAATTACCCCCGTGATCCGCGCCACGGCGGAGGGGGTCAGTCAGCTCCGAGCCCGCCTCTGGAGGGCTTGGGGTCCCCTCCGCCTCCGTCCAAGTCAGACGACGGTCAGCAGCTGATGTGGTACAACCAGGTGACACAACTCCTTTTTGCTCCTTGTACTTTACAGATTATAGTAATTTCAAGCTCTATTAAATAAGGGTTCATCTTTGCTGGCGGATGTCCTTGTTTTTCTCGCTAAGTTCATTTGTTTCCAGGAGCTGATGTGCTTCCAGAGTTGGTTACCTAAAAGCTGGGCAGGTCCTCGCCATGACTGAGTGGGAGGGGAGAAGGGAGGGAAGTGGGTTGTTAAAAGCTGGTGAAAAATGCGCCTGTGGCTCAGGATAATGTAAATCCTGGTGTTATAACTTGAAGCCGGGCGCTGAGGCATGACGGCATTCAATTATTTTGATGCTTCAAGGCAAATGTTTCTGGGTCTGAAATTTAGTCTGCTCGACGTTCAACAAACGATGTTGTGTTTTTATGGAGTGACGCCCATTTGTGAAGGCAAGAGCTCACGTCAGCCAGCCTGTCCCCTGCCTGCTCTAAGCACCCCCAGTAATACACCTGTTACTGATATAAGGTGATCCCATTTAATCACCTTTTTCCCCTTGTGAAGGGGAACAAAAAAAATCTATAGCTTTCTGGGCAGGGAAAGCCACATAAGGGAGAAACTGGCCTTTCTTTGCATTCTATTTTGAATCTTGGAACAGTAACAGCGTTATTTCATGTTTCTCATCTTTATTCCAGCCTCTAGTTGCTTCTTAGCTAAGTTAATCTCTCTTAACCTCCCCCAGAGAAAATTGAGAAGCAAAGACAGAGGGTCCTAAGATCTGTCTTCACAAAGCCATATGGAATCTTATGGGTTACATATAAAAAAAACATCTGACTTATAACGCTGATCGTCACTTGTCAAACGACTTCCGTGCTCGAGGTGCTGCACCCCATACTTCACACGTAGCGTGCCACTTACTTCTCACCAAAATGCATTGATGACGATAGCCAACACTGATCTAGTGAAGCAGGCATCAAACTGCAGCTCCGAGATCAAATCTGCCTCCCCACTTGTTTTGAAAAATAAAGTTTTATTGCAACACAACCACGCCCATTCATTCATATTAATATATTGTCTGTGGGTGTTTTCTCATGAAAGGGCAGAGTTCCATCGTTGCAATTCTGCCCACGTGGCTCACAAAACTGGAAATATTTCAAAACCTGAGACTTTACAGGAAAGAGCTCGCTGATGCCTGATCTGGTGCCACGCCATACATTCATTTAGACCTCCCCCGAAAAACTCGGGGAGGTACATATTATTATTTCCCCAGCTCTGCAGATGAGGAAATGAACCATGCAAGGAGTTAATTTGCACAAGGTCAAAGAGCTTATTTATAGTAGAGCCAGGAATCAAATCCGGGTCCCTTACCCAATAGTGCATTATCCTTCTACCACAAAACATGAAAGTCATCTGTACTCGGCGGCCCAAACTATTTTCCCAGAGCTGAGCTACTTTATCAAATGCACATGTAAGTTCTTTCCAGAGGAGATCTAGTGTACTTGGCAAAACCAGCGGTCCTTAGGCTTCAGGGTGCATGGGTAGACATCAGCACGTTTCGTAACACGAGTACAGTAGAACCTTATGACTTCTGTTTTTATCCACCTGAATAGTTTCTTTCCTAATTTGTTTCCATCACTTATTCACTCAATAAACTTTAACATCAACGCACTCGTGCTAATGTTCAATGAGAACAGCATGGCCTCCACAGGGATCCAGAGAGTTGCATTTGCTAATTTCCTTTTAAAGATACGTCACGCGCTTCCAATTATTTTAATCTAGCTTTGCGGTGGGACGTTTGTTTCAATGGATGAAGCTCTTGGCTCTCTGGAAGTGTGATGAGGGAGCTGTGCATTTTGTAGCTCAGCGGCCGGGTCTCGAACTCGTGCAGCACGACTCAGTGTCTCCGTGACTGGGAGGAAGTTAGTTAATTTCTCTGTGCCTCGGTTTCCTCATCTGATACTGGTCAGCGATGCCTGGCACATACTAAGAGGTGTGCATGAGTCTGCTAATATAGGGGAGATCTATATAATATAGGGGAGTATCCGGACGTCGTAATTATAAACGCCCTTCTTGACGATGCGGTGGAACTTGGAGGTAAACGTGGGACCTTCTGAAGATTTCAGAGCTATGTGCTCTTACAGTCCATGGCCCAGACTGATTATGCCTCCAGGGGTCCCTTGCCTGCTTTTTGCATATTTATTTTTCCTTATTGATCACATCCATTTTATCTGCGCTTTGCTCTGTTTCATTTTGCAATTCGCTATTTCTGATCTTCTGTGGATTTAAAACCTAAATAACCAAACTCAGACTATTTATGTGCAAAACAAGTTGTTATTCTTTTCATGGCTGAGCCTTTGAGTTTGCACTAAATATTTTCATTTCGATTCCTTTTGTCCCAATTTTTTGGATAGTTTTGGGACCACAGGTTTCCTAGACTCATAAAAGGCATGTAATGTCCTCCCAAACCTGGGCAGCTAACACAGAGCATCGGTGCATTCGACCCTGAGCCCCCAGGTGCCAGAAAACATTCCCACTGCTGTCTTTCCATGCTAGTTCACCTCGGCTCCCCTCCCAGCATTCGAGCGTGGTGATGTCTAAGGAAATCCACAGCTGCCAATTCTCATGCCAGCCAGGGAATTCGAGCTGGATTCTTCATGAACCAGAGTATTTCATTCCTGACACCTGATGATGAATCTGACCGCCTGGCTAGGAGTACTCACGTCGCCAAATTGCAGCATACTTGGAGATCTAATTACATTCATTGATTCGATTTTCGTGTGACTGAGTTATTGACACGGATGTGAATTAACTTATTTGTCTGCAGCCAAAGGCCAGTAACAGACTTCAGAGAGAAATGATGTCTGGATCACACTCAGCGTGGGCGAGAGCATGTCTAATTCAGAGACTTACACAGCAAGGGGAGATGCCCGGGGCGTAAGAGTCAGCGAGAAGTTCTCTGGCACATTAACCCCAGCTACCATCAACCCTGTGGATATACCATGTACCAGGGTAGCAGATAACTACAAAATAAGTAAGAAACGATTTATGTGACTCTTTTCATGAATCTAACAATTCAGAATTTGGGGAGAGGAATATATTTTATGCTATCATGATCAAACACCTGCTTCATTCCTCGGGCGAGGGATGCATATATTAAATATAACAAAATAAAACTGGTTCAAACATTAATGCTCCGTGAAATAAACTAGTCACAATAGGCAAACACTGTAGGATTCCGCTTATAGGAGGTACCTAGAGTAGTCAAATTCCTAGAGACAGGAAGTGGAAGGGAAGTTGCCAGAAGCCAGGGAGATGGGGTTGTTAATTAACTGACACGGTGTCTTGCACGATGAAAACAGTTCTCGCTATTGATTGCACAACCATCTGAATGTACTTAATACCAGTGAGCTGAACACTTACCAGTGGTTAAGAGAGTGCATCTTATGTTATGTGTGTTCTACCACATTTCAAAAAAAAACAACCCCACAAAATTCAGTGGATTAAAACAAACAAAAGCAACCAAGCAAATGAAAACAATAACAACTGGTTCAGTTAATAAATGTGCAGCCAGAAGAAGATTTTAATAGGAATGGTTTCATTAAGGATATTAAAGGTTTACCTGGCATGGGAAGGAGTGAGTGAGCAAGGTCACAAGGACTGCTGGAAGCCCCCGTGAATTTTGTCAGCTTTCTACAGCACTCAAGTTTCTGCTGCTCGGGAGGGATCCAGGAAACCTACGGCAACAAATCCATACCCACCCACCAAAGCCCACACTCATCTCTGCACCTGCTGCTGGGCAGCGGCACCTTCCCTGCTAGTCCGTCTTTCAAATCTCCTGCAAGCGACTCTCACTGGCAGGCACTAATTGGAACACCACTGGAAAGGGAGCTGGGCCATCCTAGATAGAGTCTTTGAAGCACAAAGGTAATACTAATGGTTATCAAACAATCAAGTACAGTCCCCTGCTGTAATCTCTTAGAGCTGAAAATTAAGAGGCAAACCCACGCATTTTTAAATGACCACTGTAATTGGAGAAAATCAAATAGCTGGGGTAGTGAAGGAAACAAAATGCGACAGAGGCAGGCATTTCACTGAGCACATTACACTCCAACAGTGTTTCACAGTGAGCAGAAAACTGGTGATAGTTGATTCTTAGGAAATAGAATGGACTAGAAAAACATAGGAATTTGTTTTAATGTATATTAGAGGGCATATAATTAGCCCAGAAAACTGTGACTTCGGAGATGTTATGCATGATGCCTGGCATAATTTTGTAGTCACATGTTAGAGTATCTTCTACAGACAGCACAGATTTTATTTATTTATTTATTTTTTGAGACAGAGTCTCACTCTGTAGCCCAGGCTAGAGTGCCGTGGCGTCAGCCTAGCTCACAGCAACCTCAGGCTCCTGGGCTCAAGTGATCCTCCTGCCTCAGCCTCCCGGGTAGCTGGGACTACAGGCATCCTCCACCATGCCCACCCAATTTTTTCTATATTATTTTTAACTGGCTAATTAATTTCTTTCTATTTTTAGGAGTGACGGGGTCTTGCCCTTGCTCAGGCTGGTCTCTGAACTCCTGACCTCGAGCGATCAGCCCGCCTTGGCCTCCCAGAAGCAGCACAGATTTTAATCTCAGGACTCATGCAGGAAATAAATATGCCCCGCCTAGCACCAAATAAGACAAATAGATGAAAAGGAGATTATGAAAGTTTGGGTAGGCCAGGCGCAGTGACACTTCGCCTGTAATCCTAGCACTCTGGGAGGCCGAGGCCGGCAGATTGCTTGAAGTCAGGAGTTTGAAACCAGCCTGAGCAAGAGCGAGACCCCGTCTCTACTATAAATAGAAAGAAATTAATTGGCCAACTAATATATAGAGAAAAAATTAGCCGGGCGTGGTGGCGCATGCCTGTAGTCCCAGCTACTTGGGAGGCTGAGGCAGGAGGATTGCTTGAGCCCAGGAGAATGAGGTTGCTGTGAGCTAGGCTGACGCCACGGCACTCACTCTAGCCTGGGCAACAAAGTGAGACTCTGTCTCAAAAAAATAAAAAAAAGAAAGTTTGGGTAACACTGAACATTGTTGGCTCATTGCTATTTGTAAACATTTTTCTATTTCATATTTTGCTCTTTAGTAGAAAGATTAGCAAAGAAATTGTAGACAAGCGTTTTTTAAAAAATAGTTTTATTTAAGGAAAATTAACACACAGTAAACTGCACACTGAAAGTTACAATTTGATAAGTTTTGATACATGTACACATCTGTGAAAAAAATTCCCGCTATCAAGATAATGAACACAGCCGTCTCCGGAAGATTTCTCACACCACTTTGCAATCCATCCCTCCCACTGCTGTAGTGGATAATACCAGGGCTGGGCCATCAAACAGACACCATTAGCTTTTTTTTTTTTTTAATGAATATTCAATTTTGGATTGTGTTTCGGCACTTCATCTTTACCCAGCCATTGTGCTGCACGCTTGCGATTGTCAAAAATAATCCATTTTTCATCACACTTAACAATATGGTGTAGAAACTGTTCGCCTTTATGTCGTGACAGCAAAGGAAGGCAAACTTTGAGACGGTCTCTCTTCAGTTGCTCGTTTAAATTCACTTGTCACCCATCTCTCCAGCTTCTTTACCTTGCCTGTTTGTTTCAAAGGGCCCAATACTGTTGGAACAGTAACGTCAAACCTTGCTGCTAACTCACGTGTAGGCTGAGATGGATTTGCCTCCGCTACAGCTTTCTGCTCACCGTTATCCACCTTGGTCTCGGGTCCCCCACGTGGCTCGTTTTCAAGATCAGAAATCACCAGAACTGAACTTCTCAAAGCGTCAGGGTACTGTGTGTTCATCAGCCACATCCTTCTCAGACACTTCGTTAATATTTCGAGCTGTCTGTGTTGCACTGATTCCACAAGGGAACTCATATTAGAAAACAACACGAATTTTTGGCTTATCCATGGTTTCTCAAAAATTGCTCTAAAAAAATTAGGAAGATAATCACAAGCAAAACCATGCATTTGAAAGAATGGTCATGGACCTTCACAATACACATAAAACAAGAAGCGCCAAAGTGAGATGTCAGAGATACTAACCGTCAAACTTGGTACTTAAGGACATATTATGCATGAAACATCCAGTTTCCTACTTAATAACCTGAATAGTTCTTCCACATCTTCACCATGAGACTTTTTTCATTTAAGTAAGTTTAAGTAAGTGTTTGGTGCTATCTCGTTGTGGTTCTAGTTTTTATGTTTTTAATGGCCTGCAAAATTTTGTAGTTTTCAATGTGTAAGTCTCCCATATTTTGTCATTTATCCCTAAGAATCTCATATTTATGATGCATTATAAGTGGAACTTTCATTATGATTTTGTCTGTTTGTCGCAAGTATATGGACATACAATTAATGTTTGTAGTTTGATTTTTGCGGGATCTTGTGCTTGAATCCTGCAAGTGTGTGAAATTTTCTTTATAGTTCTAGTAGGTTTGTTGAAGAGTTGATTGGGTTTTTGACATGGACTTTCTACATTCTCCATGTGGTGCATAGATAGAGACAGGCTTCCTGACCCCTTTCCATCTGCATGCCTTTTATCTCCTATTATTGCCTTATCACACTGGCTAACACCTCCAGTACAGTATTGACTAGAAGGTGTCAACACAGGTGTGTTTGTCTGGCTCCTGATCTCACGGAAAAAGCATTTAGGCTTCACCAGTAGGGATGATTTTTGATAGATGTCCCTGTGGGTAGTGGAGACTCCCTTTGATACATGGTTTGGATAGAGGTTTATTTATTTAAATTTTAATCAGGAATGGATGCTGAATTTTGCCGAATACTTTTTAGCATCTAGTGATATGATCTGATAGCTTAGCGCTTTTAGTGTGTTGCTTTGAAGTAAGTAATTGATGAATATTTGAAGTTTAAACCAATTTAGAAATCCCGGGATAAATACCACTGGATCCTGATGTATTCTCCATTTCATATGCTGTTAGACTGAATTTGCTAAAATTTTGTTTAGAATTTTTAGATTCACATTCGTGAAGGATATTGGTCGTTAGGCTTCTTTTTTGTGATGTTTTGTCTAGTTTTGTTATCAGGGCAATGCTGGCTTCATAGCATAAGGCGTGAAATAGTTTCTCATTTTTAATTTTTTGGAGTACATTTGCAGAATTAGTGTCGTGCCTTCCTTAAGTATTTGGCAGAATTCAACAGTGAAATCATCTGTGCCTGGAGTTTTCTTTGAGGAAGGTTTTAAACTAACAATGACAATTTCTCTATTAGATATAGAGCTGTTCAGTTTAGCTCTTTCTTCATGACTTGTGCTGTGTTATTAATAGTTTTGTCTTCGAAAGAATTTTTTTCCTATATATGTTTACAAATTTACTGCTACACAGCTGTTCACACTATTCTGTTACCATCATTTTGACATCTTTAGAGTGTGTAGTGATGTCATCTCTATGATTGCTGGTATTATTAATTTGTGTACCTCTTTTTCTTGATCAATCTGGAAGGCATTTATCATTAGTTTTCCTTTTCAAAACCATCATTTGAATTCATTTTTCCCTGTATATTCTTTTTCTATTTTATTTCATTGACTTCTACACCAATCACTTTTTGAAAATCTATTCTTTCTTCTGACTACTTTGAGTTTTATTTTATTTTTCTAGTTCCTCCAGATGGAAACTAAAGTCACTGAGGTACTTTTCTTATATAATCATTTAAATATATTACCATCCTTATTTTATTACTGTATCTAATGTGGTTTCTTTTCCCCTCTCTGCTTTTAAGATTTTCTTTTTATCACTGGATTTGAGCAATTTGATCACGAATGTGCATTTGTGTGTTTTTCTTCACACTTCTTGTGCTTCCGGTTGGTCTCAGCGACCACCTTGGATCTCTAATTGTGCCATATTTGGGGGAAAAAAAAACTTTAGTCACTATCTCCTCAATTTTTTTTCTGTCATTCCTCCTTTAACTTCTCTTTTTGGAGCTTTGAACACAGATACATTAGGTGATTGGAATAGTTTTGCAGCTCACTGATGCTTTTTTCATTTCATTTTCTCTTTTTCTTCTTTGTTTGATTTTGAATGCATTCTATTGCTGTAACTTTAGGATCACAGATCTCATCTTCTGTAATGTCTTATCTGCTGTAATCCCTACGTGGGATATTTTTCATCTTAGACATTGCAGTTTTTATCTCTAGAAGTTTTAATTAGGAAGGATAGACAGATTTTTATAAGTAGAATATTTATATCTCTATATTATATATGTACAGATGTCGAAAAATTATGTATATGCATATAAATATATATACCCATGTATGTCCATATATACACAGACGGTCCCGGACTCATGATGGTTCTACTTACAATTTTTCAACTTTATGAGGGTGTGACAGCAATATATTCAATAGAAACTATATTTTGAGTACTCGATTTTTCACTTTCAGTATAGTATTCAATAAATTACATAAGCTATTCAACATTTTAGTATAAAAATAGGCTTTGTGTTACATGATTTTGCCCAACAGAAGGCTAACGTAAGTGTTCTGAGCACATTTAAGATAGGGTAGGTGAAGCTGTGATGTTCAGTAGATTGCGTATCTCAAATGCATTTTTGACTTGTTACCTTGGGATTATCAAAACATAACCACATCGTAAGTCAAGGAACATCCGTGTATGAGAGTGAGAGAGATAGAGAAAGAGGAGATAGCTTCACCTACCTCTTTGGATCATATGTAATCGCAGTTATAAAAACCTCATTAATGTTCTTATCTGATAATTCTAAGATCTGTGTCATTTTCCTTTTATTTCTTTGTTTCTGAGGGATTGATTTCTCTCCTTACTAGGGATAATATTTTTTCCTGCTTATTTCTCTGCCCAGAATTTTGGGTCAAATGCCAGACGCTGTAAAATTTTCCTAGTTGGGCGGGGTTATGTTGGTATTCCTAAACACAGTCTTGGTTTTTGTTCTGGGATGCCATTCTATTTCATGAACACAGCTTGTCATTTTCAGACCTTGCTTTTATGATCTTTCAATCTTTTAGGTGCACCTTGAGCGGTGCTCATTGTTGGGCAAAAGATTTTCCGCTGCTTGAGTGAGATTCTTCTGCGCACTCTACCCACTGCTCCATGAATCATGGAAGTTTCCAACTGGCTGGGGAGAACAGGGACTCTTCTTGGCTCTGATACTCTTACCACTAATTCTTCTTACCACTAGTTCTCTCCCCAGCTTCAGGCCATTCCTCATATGCTCGGACTGACCGTGTCCTATTTGGAATTCGCTGGGGCTCCTCTGGAGAACTCTGGAGTCTCCCCCTGCCCTGCCCTCTCTCCATCAGAGTGTTGTTCCATCAATTCTAGCTCTGCTGGTCTCTCAAAGTCTCTGCTCTGGCCCTCAGTTCAGAGAGGCAGCTGGTCTCCTCCTCCTTCCCGATCTACTCAACGATCTCTCAAGGCAGTGAGCTGGAAGGGTTGCAGTACCCATCTAGGTTCCCCCCCCCCCTTCATGTCATTGGGTTAAGCAAAGATTTTTTAATTAGTACAGAAAAAAAAAAAAAAACCTTATAGGAAATGATCAAATTAGCTACATTAAGTTGAAGAATTATATTTATTAATAAACACCAATAATTAGCTTGATTATATTCACCAGCAAACTGGTATTAACTGAGCAGCACCTAAGTGGACACAGAGGTACTACAGTAATAGGGTATTGGGCAGGGGGGAGGGGGGCGGGTACATACATACACAAGGAGTGAGATGTGCACCATCTGGGGGATGGTCATGCTGGAAACTCAGACTTGTGGGGGGAGGGGGGGAAAGGGCATTTATTGAAACCTTAAAATCTGTACCCCCATAATATCCCGAAATAAATAATAATAATAATAATAAAAATAGTGAGCATTTCACAATGTATCTGTGTATCAAAACATCCCATTGTGCACCTTAAATTTCTCCTTCTCTTCTGGATCTTAGCTCTTAACATCCTGTCTACCCGAATGGCCATGAATTCCAATGTTTCTCTCTCCATCCGCAGGAAGCTGCTGAGAATGCCACCTGGCTTCCGTTTCATGCATAAGGGATCACTGGTTTCTGTTGGCTGAGATCTAGTGTCTTGAAATCCATGGTTTCCATTGCTTTTCTGTCTGTGTCAGGACGGCCAGGAAACCCAGCTCCTGCTACTCCACACTGATTGGAAGTGGAAGTGCTCTCTACTCTTTAAAGTAAAATTTAATTGAATAATTTCGAGTAAAAATTCCATATATAGTAGACATAAAGAACAATGCACTAATCATAGGTGTAGAACTCAATAATTATTTTTTTTAAGAAGTTAGCACACTGGTATAGCCACCACCAAAACTAAGGAGTACTTATACCACCAGTATCCCAGAAAGCCCTTCCCAACACCCTGCATCACCACGTCCCTAAGAATTAACTAAAATATTGACTTCCCCCGACCATTTGGATATGTGGATTCTTTTTTCTGTATGTAAAATGCTTGTTGAAAAATTTTACAGCATTTTAGCTGAATTTCCTCTCTTTTTTATATGTTTATAGTGGCTCTGTGGCTTGCCTTTTTTATTGTTGTTTTTTTTTTAAACAGATATATTGAGGTGTTATTGACAAATAAAAATGGTATATATGCAAGGTGTACAATGGGGTGGTTTGATATACAGATACATTGTGAAATGATCACTATAATCATGCTAATTATTTGTGTTTATTAATAAATAGAACTCCTGAACTTAATGAAGCAAATTTGATCTTTTCCTATAAGGCTTTCTGTGTACTAATTAAAAAATCTTTGCCTAACCAATGACACAAAAGGATTCTCCCGTGTTGCCTTCTATAAGCATTATTATTTTATCTCTTACTTCTAGATGTGCAGATGATTTAGAATGTTGTGTACAGATTTTAGATATGACTCAAGATTCCTTTTTTGTCCCTATGAATATTCATCTGATCTAGCACCATGTATTGAAAGAGTGATTCTTTCTGCCACTGTACCATGTTCTTGTCATAAATCAAGACAACCATTAACTGTAATTTTCATCTCCCCAGAACTACGGGACTGCTGAAAGCTATGTTTAGCTTCCCAGTCTTTTAACGAGTTTTCTCTGCAGGTTCTTTGCTTCTTCCTCTCTGCAAACGAGGCCTCATCAAACGCCCTGAGCAGAGAGGAGCCTCACGCTACCAAGTCCATTTCTCACTTTTTGTTCCTTCTTTTCTGGATCTCAGCCCATAACATTCTAGCTGCCTGGATGCCCACGAACTCCAGTGTTGGTCTCTCCATCCTCAGGAAGCTGTTGGGAATGCTACCTGGCTTCTGTTTCATGCTGGGACCTCTTGCCGGGATTCAGAGCGTCTTACCCCATCACAGGTGCAGCCGGTAAATACCTGACATGTGCGGTTGTGCTAAAGGTAGCTAACATCAGCAAGACCCCCTTTCACTAAGGTCTTTAGCCCTCATCACCTATCCCCTTTGGTAGCTCTCCAGTGCCTTCAAAAATGTGTTTTTTAAATCTTTTGGCCAGGTGTTCTTTATTTTCTCTTGTTAGGAGATTTGGTTGGCTCCAATCTTGGAAATTATGCACAGAAGCAAATGCAACTTCCATATTTTCTGTTATGTAATCTTTTACACACTTTTTTTTTTTTGTCTCATATACCGCTGTGATTTTGGCTTATTTAGACCCAATCAAGAATCTCTGAGTAGCTCAGAGTTTAATCCAGGGGAAGACAATGTATTTGAAGATTGAAACCAAATTCTCATTTACCTGAGCATAGCTATAAAGTGAGCAGCTTGCAGATCAACTTACATTCCTTTGGCATTCACTTAGAGTGGTGGGCAGTGAAACCCAACAACTCAATTTATTAGTCCCCAAGGAAGGGTTTTATTGTTATCTGAATAAAAAGCCTTTGACTGGTACAAATAGTAAGCTTTAAACAAGGGCTTACTGGATGGCAGAAAGGGGGGATTCTATAGTGATTAGCATTATCAAAATATTTCCCATGACAACAGATCAGGGGTCCAGGGAAATGACATTTCAGAGCCTGTGAGGCCGGGCGTGGTGGCTCACGCCTGTAATCCCAGCACTCTGGGAGGCCAAGGCGGGAGGATTGCTCGAGGTCAGGAGTTCGAAACCAGCCTGAGCAAGAGCGAGACCCCGTCTCTACTAAAAATAGAAAGAAATTAATTGGCCAACTAAAAATATGTAGAAAAAAAATTAGCCAGGCATGGTGGTGCGTGGCTATAGTCCCAGCTACTCGGGAGGCTGAGGCAGGAGGATTGCTTGAGCCCAGGAGTTTGAGGTTGCTGTGAGCTAGGTTGATGCCACGGCACTCTAGCCCTGGCAACAGAGTGTGACTCAAAAAAAAAAAAAAAAGGCGTGTGAGCAACAATGTGAAAATTACAGTCGTATATGTCCTGTCGACCACATCACATTAAAGAGTCATCTTCTTTGAGGGTCTGGGCACGTGCATGACCTCACATCTTAACAGCAGAGCACGGATGAGGGACCCGCTTCCCTGCGAGATGAACCGCTCTCCCGTGAAGATCTCCCAGGTTTTGCTTGCTGGGTCCACAGCATTCGCCACTCATGTTCCACGTGGGCATCGGTTACGTTTTTCACAGAGCCACTGTTTTCAAATTCCAGTTGTACGCAAACCGAGGTACCACTTGAGAGCCAGACGGGGTCTTTTTCCTCTTTAAATACAACCTTCATAGATGGACGAAAAGAAGTAATAAAAATCGTTCATCAACCCACCATATTCATGAACATTTTAGATATTTCCTTCCATTTTTTTCTAGCTATGAATGAGACTGAATTTGTGTGTGCAACATTTTTTTTCTCATACATTTTTCAATGATACATTCCCATGATGACAGAAATAAACAATGTTTCCTTACTGAGATCTAAAAGAACCAAGGGGATGACTCCTTCCCTCCCTCCGCTCCATTTCGCACTCTTTCCCTGGCACCCATGGCGTGCCAGCCACACAGGAGCTGGTGGCTTCCTTGACCACACTGGTGACTTCTCTCCCTACACATGGCTGGTCCCTCCTTTCCCCGTAAGTCCCAGGGTAAACCCCTCCTCAGAGAGACCTTCTAGGATCACCCTGTGGAAAACAGGCTTCCCTCCTCTTTTTGTATTCAATAAATGGCTTCCTGTTTCTTTCCTTTACACAGTTATTGCTGCGTGTGATTATTTACTTTATTGACTTGTTTATCCTCAACCCCACCCGCTGGAAAGCAAGCATCAGCTTTTTCAATGTTGTTTCCCTGGGGGCCACGCGGGAATATGAGCATGGGGCACAATAAATATTTGTTAAATAAGCGAATGCTTTAATTAAAATTAGTTTTGATAACTGTATAATAAACTATTGGATGTAAGTTCTTATTACATACGTTGTTGGCCATTTATGCTGACACTGGATTCTGTCGTTATAAATACAAACAGGTTTCCTGGCTGGGTCTGAGCTGAGCAGCACGGAGGTGACACACACTCACTTGCAGATTCATGGGGACGTGGACATAGAGAGATATTGTGAAACATTGTCCCAGTGCACAGGTGGGCTGTGGGTCCCCTGGACCTAGGATCTGAAACCTCAAAGGGTCTCAGAGAAATTTAAGGTGACACCTGTAAGCCCCTGCAGGGGTTCTGGGTGATGTATGGATGGGTCAACCTGGATGCAACTGAACTTAATAAACGTGTGGTGTCTCAGATCATGTCTCTACGACGGTGGCCAGTTTCATCCTCCCCACCTAGCGATGTCTGAAATATGCACGTTACAGAGCAAACTCTGAGACCAGCGTCAGTGAATATACCTCTGTGCAGACATCACTTGTGTTAGAAAGGTGACTCCAGGAGGGAAGGGGAGGGGGGGAAAGGCAACACACGTAACCTAAACATTTTTACCTCCATAATATGCCAAAATAAAAAAAGATAACAGAAAAAAAGAGAGCAAAAAATAAAACAAAATAAGAAATCTTAGGGAGGTGGTGAGTATTTTGGAGGGGGAAGGGCATAACTCTCACCCTTCTTAGGGAGAGGCAAAGATATACAATGTAACCAAAATGTCAAAAAAAAATCAAAACAAAACTTTTTATCGGGTGGTGGGCAGGCAGTAGGGGGGAGGAGGAAAGGGGTGTATGCTTCCATAACGTGTGTGACGCACACCACCGGGGGACTGGACACATCGGGGGAGGGATGGGGGACAGGGGCAATATTTGTAACCCTAACAATATTTGTACCTCCATAATATGATGAAATAAAAATAAATAAATAAATATGGATACAAATAGAGAGAAAAAAAAGAAATGTGCATTTGTTACGATCCCAATTCAAGCTGGCTTAAGCAAGAAAAACACACACCAGGAATGTGTTAAAAGTCATAACTGGAAAATACAGGAATAGGTTGGCTTTAGAAATAGCTTAGTCAAGGTATTCAAGTGGTCTCATCGACATGTTGTTCCCCAAAGTCTTTTCCCAGCAAACACTTAGGAGCACCTCCCAGATGACACCGTTGGTGGCAGGGATGCAGTGATTCACACAGGACCTGCCCTCATGGAGCCAATAATCTACCTGAGGATGGGGTAAGAAGCCCAACCTAGGCTTATAGTCTTAGCTTTGCTGTTAATATTTCCTGTGACAGAGATATTCTCAACCAGGCTCTTCCACGTGGTGGTACCCCACATATTCAAGCTTATATTCCTTCCAGCAATAAGTCTGATTAAAAAGAGAACTTCTTATTTCCCCAGTCCCCTGCATGTTCTGGGACATGGCTGCCCCAGGACCAAATTGGGTCACATTCCCAACCTGAACCTATTTTGGTGCCAAAGCAATGAAAGGGACCCATTTCTCAGACCTGAGTCACAGGTTGCTCTCTCTGAGCTGGGGAAGGCATTCGCCCCACTACAACACATGGATGGAAAGTAGGTAAGAGAAAAGCCCTCAGAGGAAATTTAGGATGCTTTTGGCAGAAGGAACAATGCTTTTAGGGCAGACAGAAGCAATAGGTAACTACATCATTGAAATTATTTCCTGAGGATATATTCTTAGAAACGAAATATGGGTTCAAAGTGTAAATACATTTTTTCAGGCTTTTGACGCAACTGCCAATTGTCTTCCACAATGTGCCAATTTATTTGCACATTTACTCACTTACTTGTGTGATTTTTTTTTCTTAGTGATACAATATGTTAAAGGTACTTAGAGTGTATTATGTTCAGCACCTAGTGGTAACTAAAGACTTTCTTTCTCTTTATAAGTGTGTTAGCTTGATACTATTAGTGCATTAAGTCAAGTTTCAATTACAGCTAAAATAAGACCCTGATATTAGCTGTCAGAGAGAGAGAAAGCAAGCGCACGTGTGTGAGCATCTTTGGAGAAGACTGAATGCTTTCATTGCACAGGCGATACCTCAATTTTCCCATCTGTTCCCTTGTGCACTGATAGAGCATTAATAACTCTCTGGGGAAATGGCCACACTCTTCTGTTCTCCCCGGTAAGAAGATCAATATCAAGACTTTTTAAAAAACTGCCTTCTCAGAAGTAACAATAAAGTCAAACAGAAGGAAATTGAAACCAGAAAGGAACAACAAAATCCAAGGTGATTGCTTCAACGTCAACTTCACCACAAGAAGCAACGATGCAATAGATCTGCTATCCGATTCGCAAAACTGCCCAGATCTTTCTGAATTTCCAAACCACATTTCCAATCAGCCTTGTGCTGCCCGGGCTTTGAAATATTGTGATTTCAAGTCAGAACAGTCTGATTGTGATGATGACCGTTATCCCTCAGGAGGGTTTTTGCAGCTCTTGCATTGTGGACCCCTCTCTGAACCCGGGGGTGAAAGGGAAACAAGCCCGTCCTCCTGACGCTGGTTCTGAACATCGACACGGACGTCGATGACTCTAGAATTCCCTTGCTCCGGGAGGCGGCTCTCCCAAGGCAAAGTCCAGGTTTGATGGATGAGATAGTCAACCCTCCCAGAACCTTGCTTGTTAGTCTTGCCTCTGCAGTCTCATTTCCTACCTGTCTTTCTCCCTCACCCTGACCTTGAAACGTCCACCCAGCCACTGGATTGGCATGCGTGCATCCCCTGGTCTCCATGGCAACTGCACCAGAAAATCAGAACAGAGATAGGGGTTCAGTGTCCATTTGTTTGTGATACTTTTATGTCGATCGGGGCTGTTACGTCTCAGATCTACTGACATTACAAGCCAGACAGTTCTTTGTGGCAGGGGCTGTATTGTATATCGGAGGATGTTTGGCCACATCCCCAGCTTATGCCCACTAGATGTCGGTAGCATTCTCTACTTGCAACACCTAAATAATCTCCATACATTGCCCATTGTCTCCTGTGGGGAGCAATCACTCCCAGTTGAACAAATTCTTTGTAACACAGGACTGGATTAGATAGGGTCTCATATAACATACAATTACTTTTCATTTTTTAAAATGAACTAGTTCCAAGGAAGCTTTGTCTGGCGGGCAAATGTATGTTAACAGGTAACTTCTTAGCATGCATGCTTTAAGACCTAGAGAATTCAAAACCGCTACCCTAAGTGTGTTATTGAGACAGCATTTATACAATTTATGAAGTATTTTAGTATTTTTCTTTTATAAAAGTAGTATGTACCGCTCATAAATGATTTCAAAAAAAATTGAACTGTACAAAGTAGACAATGAAAGACGCTCTTCCTTCTTCACACATTCTTCTCCGGAGGTAAATAATCTCGGCTTTCTCATGTGTGTGCTTCTGAACCCCGTGAATAATTTAAAGCTACAGATGGATGCCTGAAAAGTTTAAGGCAAGTTTGTGGCTGTTCCTTGCACAAGCCAAGGAAGTGGCACATTTCCTCGCTGTTCTGCTACCCGGAACGCTCTTCCGGCAGACATTGGCAGGCTTGCTCCCTCTTGTGCTCTGTCCTACCGGAATAGCCTTTCATCAGGGCTGGCTTCTCTGACACCTTGGATCAGCTGCCTACCTCTGTGCCAGCTCTCTCTTTCTTTCACACTGCTTTATTTTCCCTCCAACCACCCAAAGTCACGATCTAAAATTTTATTATGTATTTACCTGTTGATTTTATCATCCATCTTTATTGCCTTCCTTTCATAGCAAAGTTTGTCTTCTTTGTTCACTTCTGTATCTTCAAGACCTAGAACCCAGGTTCTAGATACATATTGCTTTAACGAAAGAATGAATTTCACATACCTGGTGGCATGTGCGTCAGCACTATCTCATCCTGCACCCATGGCAGACATTGCTAATCACACACAGCACTGTCCCACTAAGTTCACAAGTGACATTAGAGTTCTTCTTCCTGATGCACGTTGCTCAGTATGCACACGATGTCATCATCCTTACTCTAAAGCCAAATGCCCATCGCTTTAGAAAAAAAATTGAAAAAAAAAAAAGATACAAATTGACTTTACGCTAATAGGATTATTAAAGCAAATTCCTATTCACATCTTTTCTCTATATGATAAAATAAAATTTAAAAAAAATGTTGCCAAGGGAGCCGGGGAAACAGTTTTAAGAACATAGGCTTTCTTCTTGTGTTTGAATTCTAGCTCCACAACTTCCTAATGGTGCAACTTTCAGGAAATTACTTAGCCTTTCTGTGATTAAGTTCCCTCATTTGCAAAATGAGGATAAATAACAATGCCAACTCCAGGGGTGTTGGTAGTGATTAAATGAGGTAGCGAAAAATCAGTCAATGGTCAAAAACACTTAGAACATGGCCTGGTGGATAATAGTTATACGTGTGTGTGAGCGAGTGTGTTACTACTACTATCTTTTTCATTAATTTAAAGCTGCAGCTGATACTGCAGATCAGTGTTTCTTTTAAATTAACATCGCTATATCTCCCACAAGTGTCCATTCTCTGCTTTTAAGTGTAAACATGAGTAGTTTCATGATATAAGTTCTAGAAAAGTGAATTTCCTTTTTTTTTTTACAATAACCCACAGTAAGAAGTATATTTGATATCGATGTCTCAGTATATGATCATATGCATTCAAAACTCAAACAGAAGGTTCATAAATTTGTGTACACCCTTCCTCTTTGCAATGGACTCTCTGATAGTTCTTACTGTATTCTCTATTCTCTTCTGTTTTAGCCTATTCCATTTTTTTAATAGTTGGTGCCAATCCATTAAACTTATTTTATAGCACTAATATATTGTGAGCAGTAGTTTGAAAGTCAGGGCTCTGTGGCCAAGCTCTGGGGGACCCTGCTTGTTTGGCAGATGCATTACTGAAAACAGACACTGCCAGCTCAGGGGCCAGGGCCCAGCCTTTGAAAGCTGTTCAAATGTGTTCTGATTTATGAACAATGGTGACTTCAATGGCCAGTTGCAGAATTGAAATAGCCCAATGAACAAAATGAAATTCAGTACCTGAACTTTGCAGTAAGGTCACTTTGAAGAGATTCCTGGAGTAATCACTGTTGTAATCATAAAATTTCAAAGGTCATAAGACAATGTTCTTGGCACAGCAAGTCTGAGCTCTGCTGATTTTCAAAGGCCCTATTGCACCGTGCAAGGACTGCTTCCACCAGAGGACCCGGCAATGGTTTTTGTGGAGTTGGAAGATGAGCCGGCCACCTGCACATGGTGCATATTTTTCCTTCTAAGCCAAAAGGCAGGGAGAGATTACTCTACTGCCCGGTGGCAATGATCCAAATTACCAAAATGAAATTAGGTTATTGCTCCACAAGAGGAGCAAGGAGGACTCTGCCTGGAACCCAGAAATTCACCCCGGTACCTCTTACTTCTTCCTTGCTTAATAGGAAATGGAGATTAGAATGCAAAGCAACAGTCAAAGGTTGGGAAGATGTTGGCTAAAGGATACAAAATCTGTTAGACAGGAGGAATAAGGTCATGAGACCTGTTGCACAACATGGCAACTATGGTTAATAACATAGTGTATTGTGATTGAAAGACTACCTTCACAATACACATAAAATAAGAAGCGTCAAAGCGAAATGTCAGAGATATCAACCGTCTAACTTAGCACTTAAGGAAATTGGACATCTCATACTTAATATCCTAATAGTAAATTATCAGAATCTATCAAAAAGACTCAAAGTAAGACATTATTTAATTATGGCAAACCTATTAATGAAATATTTGGGGCATTAATACTATGTTTATGAAAAATGTGGAATTATCCAAAAAAGTTTATATTTAATACTGACCAAAGAGAGCAGCCCATGTGAACACAATCCAATTAAAATGTACATGGGAAATTAAGGAAATGGACTTTCATGTTCACAGTGAATATATTTGGCTGAGAACTTTTTCCTACCATCTGCTTTTTACTGTATCTTTAAAGTTTTATATGATAAGATTTATTTTATAATAACGAAAAAGGTTTCATGCTTTGAAAATAGGCATACTGTCTCTTAAACTTCAAGTATGAATCCATTATGTATTAGGAAAAACACAACCCACCTTGAGAAGGCTTTCCTCCCTCACATTAATATATAAGCAATGAGAAGGGAATTAATTAGCTGAAATGGCTCCATACAATGTTAGCTCTTTCTGCTAATGTTCCAGGCCAAATGACAAAACAGCTAGTTGAGATTCGGGAATATTCTCGCAGGAGCTATTTCCCCAGGGAAAGAGTGACAAAATATCTACATCAATTTCCGGACCACAAATCTAAGATTCCGTGATTATTCCTATGAAAAGGGTTTTGTGGGGGAAGTACATCAAAATAATACGTGAAGCAAGCATTTGCAATGGAGAAGGGGAGCTATTATCAAGGCAATCGGAAACCCTATTCTGATTCTCCTGGGCGCATTCTCCTCCTGGTGGCTTGGCGTCTTTGTTCCAATGAGCATAATGAATGCAGAAAAAAATAATGCACCCGACACTGTAAAACCAGGGAAACAGACAGAAGCGGACGGCTCTCACCATATATTTTCTTAAATGAGCCAGTTCCTCCCACCAGTCCTGAAGCTATAAAGGCTCTGCCGTATGAACTTGCAAGTAAGTGTTGCTTAAGAGTCCAAGTAGCACATATGTCCCTCCCCTCCCAGGGAATTGCTAATGAAAGCTCATCATGAATGTATAAAAAACCAGTGCCAATTGTACCTGTGTTCCACTGGACTTTGAATTTCTGAGCAAATAAAAGTCAATTTGCTGTCAAGAGTAGTCTTGTTCACAAGCCAATCTCAGTGAAACAAAGGATGTTTTCTTGAGCATCCTTTTAAATTTAGGTTTTAAATTAAGGGTATTTGCCGGTACGGTTGGGTAATGGGAACAGCTGCCATTTATAGGGGCTCACTGGGTTTAGCTCAAGATGCTAAAGATTTAACCTGCAGTGTTGATGAGATCCTCACAAGAGGTTGAGGCATGCGTGTTTGTGTGTGTTTGTGTGCATCCACATGTGTGTGTCATCTCTTTTTTTGCAGATGAAATCCAGAACTTAAAGAGGTGAATTCAGTAACCAGACGCAGCAATGGAAGCTAGGATATAACTAGCTTGCCCACTCCAAATCTATACTCCTTAACCTCACACGGATACTCTTAACATATGCTTTCAAATTCCATTTATTCCGCTAAAATTCCATTTCAGGTTTGCTGATGAAATGTAAGTGCTTCTCTTTACCTTCATTTATTTTGGAGTATTCTCATGAAACTGAGCATAGAATCCATAGGGACAGACCCCGTTTTGTCAGAAAAAAGGCCGTGGCCTGGTGCCAGCTGACCCAATGCTGTTTGCAAACACATTTATGTTTAGCCTGCAGCATGAAAAAAAAGATATATCCTTTAAGATATAAATCACTTTCTTTGACCAAACAACTAATGGGTCCTTCATTTTATATCAAGTTTCTCTGGTTAGGTGAGAGCTACACAGACAACACCAGGCACCAAGCTGAAGATTATGGTGTGTTTATTTTCCCACTCCACCTTTCCCACCTTTAGGTACCCCTCTCCCCCACTTTAAGTACTGTTAAATAAAATTTATAGGAGGCCACTGATTTGGACTGAGCTCTTGCACTAAGTCCCAAATACACCAAACCAAAGTGGAATTACTCATGCTAAAATTTCGAGTCACCAAACTTGAAACTAAATTGTTTATCTGACCTTCGAGAAATAAGGAGAGAGATGATAGTCAAATCTCCAAACAGGCCTGTTTTATCTGGCATGATAAAGAAGTCCCCTCTGCTTTAATCCTTGCAAGAAAAGTAACCTGAAGTAACATAGCTTGTTAAACAAACCACTTTTGTATTACGCTGATTCCTTGCTCCTGCTCGAGCCACCTAATAAAACCCCACTGTTCTGCCATGCCCAAGGGGAGTGCTTATTCATTCTTTAGATGAGATGCTGCCCGATTCATGAATGAATAATAAAAGTCAACCGGATCTTTAAACTAAATAAAATGAAATAAAATAAAATTGGTATTTAATACATAAAAATAGAAAATAAAAATATTTTACATGAAATATCAATATCTAGCTTTTTTTTTTCTGGAAATATTAGATGATGTGGGAATACCAGAAATGCTTTCCCACTTGGCAAAGAAGACCTAGCTTCCTCTACCTACAGCTCCTACCTGAGTGCAGGGTGCTGGTGCTGGCAGGTGTGGTCTCAGAGGTTTCTCTCCTTTCCCCTGCAGGGCCGGCCAGAGCAGGGAAGCCTCCTAAATCCAGGGTGCCAGAGTGGGCTGCTCACTCCCCGGGACCTCTGACTGCCCCTCCTGCAGCAGGAAAGACCGTCATAGAACATCTCCATCCCAAGACATCTGAGAACCTTCACTGCAGTCTGTTGTTTCCCATAATAATATTCAACATTTACTTAACAATAATTGTGTGCCAATATTATTTCATAGACTCTCCACAAAAAAACCCTCTGGAGATGGTCAATACTATGATCTATTTAAACATGAGACATAACAGTGATTTATTTCCCCGGGGGCACTGGAAGGCATCCAGTTAATTGATACATTTTTTCCCTCCAGAGTGTTTTTCTTAAAGCTTTGTCTACACAAGAACTCAGTATCCTATTGTATCTAAGTTCGCACGAACTAGCTGAGCTGTGTTTTGTTACTGTTGCTGTCTTCTTGGGCAACGTGAACAGGTGTGTTGAATCCATGGATTCAAGAACATAGAGAATAAGGTAACAATCCAATCTACATGGGTCTACATTGATGTCTACACTAACACCCACCAGGAAGGGACGCAGGGCCCTGGCAATCAATAGTCTATGTGGATAAATGGGGGAAATTCATGGAGAAAGTGACTTAAAACAGTGTATTTAAATTTTATGTCAATTCCTTCATATCTTTAGCCTTGGACACACATATACTTTCATTTATCAATAAGATACCAAATTCATATCATGTGACTGATTAATCTACAGGTGAAAGATTCGATTTAACTCCCTGAAGATGACTCTCATGCAAGTAGCGCCTACCCTATGTCAGCCCCTGTTCTACATACTTAGTATGTAGTATGTCAGCCCCTGTTCTACATACTTAGTATATATTACGCTATTTAAGCCTCAGAATATCCAATGACTCAGGGACTCCTAGTATGACAGGTAAAATAAAATCATACAGGTTTGCATTTTTGCACAAGCTATCTACTTTCCATATGGTCTCTCATTTGATTCCTACTGCACCTTCTGAAATAGGCATGTCAAATATCATAACCACAGTTTTGGATAAGATGAAGCCAGTTTTCAAGGGAAGGGAACTGATATTCCTTAGGGGCAGTTAAATGTCTTGCCACTGAAACTCGGATGCACTTGTGTCTATTCAAATTCCTTCGTGACCACTTGAAGGAACACACAGTCACCTTGTAATGTGAAAAGTGTCCTATCATGTACCTACATTGCCACAGACGATGTAGCATGCCTGACCTGCGCCTGGAATTGTGGGCACCTTGAATTTTAGCCTTCACCATTTAAAGGCAACTGTTATTTCCTGTGGAAGAGACTGCTAGCTGTCCTCCTATGCATTTTTCCCATGATAATAGGGAAATGATGTTTTTTAACCTGGTAGATGGCTGCCCAGAATAAAAAAGCACATTAGCTAGCACACCCTGGGACAGAGGAGAGTCAAGTGACTAAATCCTAGCCAATGGGATAAAAGCAGAAATGTCATGTGACAGCCACCATGACATAGCAAAAACATGCCCTGACATTTTCCTACTTTCTTCTTTGTTCCTTCTCCTCCTATGGACTTTAATGCAGAGATGTTGTCCAGAGCTAATGTTGCCTTTTTCCTAATGAGATGAAAAGGGTTGGAGATCAAGTATAGAGCAACAATCTGGAAGGAGCCTGGGTTCTGATGATCTCATAGGTCTGGAGCACTAATCCAGCTCCCAACTCCCTTCTTAGGATGTTTCCATAAAAGAGAAATGAACTTCTCTCTTATTTAAGCAACCATTGTTTTGGCCTCTTAATTCAAATGGACACTATTCTGAACTGACAAAATTTCTAAACAAAACATTAAGATCCACCTATCTAATATGTGTGACTTGGATATAAGGATGATAAAGACACACCCCTGCCATTAATAGGAAGCAACACAATTTAATGACATTCTATGTCTTCATACATTTTTAAAAACTTATTTAGCCAAATCCCCACCCCTTTAATATAACCTCACTGTTCATTTTTGGGTTTTAATAGGGAGAGGATTAACCCTACTTCATCCCCGTCTGAGTTTCGGAACCAACTGAAATAAAAATAGAGATATATCTATATTAAAAATGTATCCAAAAATAGCAGTTTTATTTCTCCTAATGCTGGATTGGTAGACATGGTTGGGTCTTAAGTAAAATTGTCCTCGTAAATTTTACCCAGTAATTATAGATCTTCCTTGGGTCCCCTCATATAGAGGACCAGGGCTGCCTCCCACCTGGCCAAACATAAATAAACCAGGAACCCGACAAGCGAGGATGCCTGTGACCACACTGTTTGCATATCGACCCTGCTTTTTAGGAAATAGAGAACAAATGCTGTTAGTATCCTGCCCTCTCCATAGTCAGACACATTCTTCCACCTCCCACAGAGGTGAACAGGTAAGGAGGGGGAGACGTTCGGTTTTATTCCAACACTCGTGAAAGTCGAGGCACTCCTACATCACTGACCAGCTGGAAGAGGTGGGGAGTGAGGGGCGCACCCTCCTGCTCTTTGGGAGCCGCCACTCAAGAGAAACAAGCACTGTTGCTATTACTGCAGGTGAGCAGCACAAGCAAGTGATGGTTTTCAACTTGACACAAAGTTAGAGAAGAGTAATGAACTAGACAATTTGGAAAGTAGTTAAGACAGAACAAATCTCTAGAGTCAGGTTTCCTTAGACGTATCCACAAGGAATATGGAGTTGACTGCAGGCTTCTTGCTCTCCCAAGCTATATCACTCATGCCATGTCATTATGGTTATAATTTTAGCGACAGCCAACTTCATTCATCTGTTAGAAGGTATTCCTGAAAGCCAAGCCACAACAGATATGATTCAAATGCAATATTTACCCCCCATTTTTGTACAGCCTCTGTTCCCCTGTGTTGTGGCATCTACATCTCTTCAGGTCATAACTGTGCCCATGCACCTTGTCACCCATACTCTCCAGCACTCGGTTTTCAACTTCTACATTTATAAGCATTTCTCTGGGCAAAGGACAGTACATAACACAAAAGGAATGTCTATCAGAGCAACAGATGAGCTTGGCTAATGAAGGGAATGGAAACTGGAGCCATCATGAGCTACTGTATCATAAATGAGCATAAATTGCCTTGTCAGTGTTATTTACAATTTTACATGGTGCACAGCATTGCAATTATGTCTATTCAATTATTCCATTCAGGGCATTTTTCGATAAAGATTTCTCGTTGTGGCCAAACAGCCCATTTGGAAGCTTCTGTTGTACATGAGATTCAAAACTGGCCATGAAATAATTCGTTGCTGTAGATTCAGAAGGAAACTCTTGGCTAAGTGCCCAAAGAAGGGCAATTCTTGAAGAAGAAAATGTTCCCATGTTTAGGAATAAGCATAATGGATATGACCCCTCTCTATGGTTGTGGAAACAGCGAGTTGCATTCCAAATGTTATGGCAGTTAGGTTAGCTTACCCTCAACAAGAAAAGCAATACAAACAAAACAAAATTTAGAACCAAAATGTGATCTGAAAATTTTGCAAGGTTGAAAGAGCCCTTCTGAGGTTGTTGTTTTTTTTTTAATTTTTCACATATAATACACAAATACTTCCTTATGCATGTTAAAAATAAGGACCTTTTAAAAATATGATTATAAAGCCATCATCATTCTTAAATATAATAGAAAATATACACTCAGAATCATCAAATACCCAGTTAATGTTCAAATTCATTTTCAGGTCTGAGCCTTTTTAAAAACTTTTGACATATCATTTGTAGGTCTTACTTTATTTCTTTCCATAGGTGAGCACGGCAGCCTTTCAACCCACTTTATCTCCACCAAACTTAGCAAATCCCATAATTGCATTCATCTTGGCTGTAGTACCCACCGCTACTCATTCCATCATGACAGAGCTTGGTTTTCTGTAGGAGTCAAGCTAAATAGCCCAATTGTTGAGGCAAAACGTGGCTTAGCTTGATTTAAAACTTGAATTGTGTTGCCAGCATGGTGGAAAGTTCCATCATCTGATTGAAAGATATAAATTCAGGTTTTCAGAGAATGAACATGAACATTAAACTTCTAGCTACAGTTGCAGAGGTGAGAACTACAACCACTGAGGCAAGAACATTCCATTAGCATCAGCTGACCCTGTCATATTTCCAAGGCAATGTCGGGCTTGTTTTACATCTAACTATTATCCTACGACTTTGACTTTAATTATAAGTGGCACACACCAATTTCAGATCATTTCTTATTGTCAGGAAAGTCAAGCAAACATTGTACTTGGGGAATTCCTACCAGAATAACAGATACAGGAACGCCAAACTTCCGTGATCTGAATTGGTCTACCTATGGCCTCAGTGAATCTTCTGGCATTCCTACCTTGATACCCAGGCTTATTAGAAATAAAAATAAACATACAAAATGATTCAAACACTATATTCTTTGGTTATTTTAAAATCTAGTGCTTCAGACCTTTCCTATAAACTGTCTTGTTGACATATGGTCTCAGAGTAAAAACACACACACACACACACACACACACACACACACACACATACACACATACAGATCCACCAGGTCCATTTCTGTTTCTGGAACAAGCCAAGCCCATGCCTGTTCTAGACCTGGCATCATTACCCAGATTGTGCTGCAATTGGATTAAACGCACAAGAATCCCAAGATGATCAGGCACAAATTGTATTGGCTTCTCTGCACGAAAATGGGTAGTCCCAACAGCCTAACTTCTGTCACTTCTATCCTTTAAGACAGGTACAAAGCCTAGTTGAAAAGGGAGAGAGAAAAGGAAAACAACCAACCAACCAACCAACCAACCAACCAAAGCACTCTAGATTTTAAGAAGAGCATATTGTGGCCACTTTTGGAAAATACAGTCTGCCGCACCGATGATTCTCATGATTGTCGGAGTTAACATTTCCCACATAAAGCACAAATACTCAGTGTTTAACCGGGACCATGTGACCTGTCCATCACAATGGTCATACGAGGAAAAACCTGTTGTCATCCACATCTCACAGATGGAGAAAGCGAGGCTTGCAGAAATGGATGGTGTGTCTACAGTATACAGGTACTGAGCGGCAGGGTTGACACTGATATAAAAATGTGGATAAAATTTTTTCTATTCAGGTCAGGAAAGGACAGGTGGAAATGTAATCTTCAGCTCAAACTGTATCCATGTTAAGACTTTTTCCTATATTGTTTTTGCAAAGTCCACTGACTTCCTGCCTGAAAACAGCCTGGGAATCTGTATCCCTAATGTCCTCCAAGACTTCTCCCGACTCAACCAATAAATCTCCTGGACTGAGAAAAACAACACGTTTGTTGACTCTGTGACCAGATAAAGACTGAACATTTAATATGTATTAAAAAAAAAAACATTTTTTCCCTCTCTAGGTAATGGAATATAGTTCAGTTGAGAAGGCGAAAACTTCCAGATGCCTGTAACAGGGTCACGTTTTTTCTATTTCGCATACCCTGAATACAGGCCTGTTAAAATGCGAGCTCGTCTTACGACGCAGCTGCAAAATGCCACAGGGCAAAGAAAGCAGCGATCACCTTGTGATTCCCAGGTCACACGGGACAGATGACCCTGGTATTAAAGCTTGGATTTTTTTTTTTTTTAATTTTTGTTTTCTGACCCTGTGACCTCTGGGGTGTTGCTGACCTGGGAGTGACTGCCCATGGGAGGGTTTGCTAATTGCTGGAGATAACAAAGGGATTCACACCTTTCATATGCAAACCAACTAATCCCAGCCCAGCTCTCCAGCTCCTCTTCTGTAGGTCTCTCACACTCAGGGCTGCTGACGCCTGCCCTAATCACCCCCAGGGCCAGGTGGCAGAAGACCAGAAAAAACATTACACTGAAGAGTCTGCTGAAATCCTAATCCTGTTCACCTTGCCTCCCCTACTAATTCCTGCAGAAACCACCTTAAAAGCTTTTGCTCCTCACTCAGCCTCCGAGGTAGCCTGGCAATACCCCTCCTCCTGGGAACCTTGAGCAACAAACTGTCTGTTTAATGGCAGCTGATCTGTTGGTCTCAGCACTCCTGAATGATAATAAAACCTGTGTTTTAAAGCATCCTTTGAATACAGACCTCAAATTAGCTAAGATGATCATGTAATTGTCTATTGACGTTCTATGATAGGAAAACGGGAGAGGCATTGATCCCTGCAGGATAAGGAATGGTCACGATCTTCAACGTTTTCACTTGCCTTTGACTCTGTAGATCAGAACTGCAGATGTGATGAATTACTCTGTTTTTCATCAGCCCTGCTGCCAAAGTTGATGACCAGCCAAGCCATCAGCCTACATCAGCACCTTTGGATGGGGCTCTAGCTTTCAGAAAAGAAATGACTTGGGATACCAGGATAACAGGAAGAAATTCCAAAGCTCATGGGTGACCCTTGATTGCTACACTGGTGAGAGAGAGAGGGAGGAGAGAGAGACAGAGATAGAGACAATTCAGAGACTCGATTTTATAGCTCCAGCTTGCATTCGTTAAAGCCTCAAGCAGCTACAACAGATGTCTCAGGATTTCCAAAAAGAATTATTGGTAAATGAGATCTATCCACTGACCTAATGATGTTCATTCTAGCAAAGGAAAACAAAAAAAAAAAAAAAACACATTTGTTTCAGAGAACTTCCATTAGGGAGCATGCAGCATAATAAACTGTGAAAAAATGTGCATTCCTTTTGTGGATTACATAAATTAAAATGTTGATTGTCAGTTGCAAGACCAGAGCTAAGACACATTTCTCTGTGTGATCTGTTAGGGATAAAATGGTTTCTGGAAGATAATAATAAATCCAGACTGGTCTCTGAATTCCAGGAAGAACGTGACCATATTCCTTCACAAATTTCATCTCCACAATTCTATCAGAAAAAAAAAAAAAATGACTTTTGTTTCACCTGCCAGCCAGAAAAGTCCATTTCAGCCCCACTTGGGATCCACCCAGGAATGGAAGTGGCCTTCTTCTCTGCTCTAAGATTTCTTGAACATCTCTCTCCTTCCTCCTTTGGAGGGATGTTGAAGCAGTTGGACCCAGGTGTGTTTTTAAGGTTTAAAACAAGAGAAGTTGTGATGGTATGGAGCTTTTGTAGCACCTTCTGGAGAGAAGAAAATGAAAGAAAAAGAAAAAGGTAGCAGCGGTGTTTGGGGAACAGCCTTTTCAATAAAATCTATGAATTTCCTTGTGAATCATTTACTTATATCTTGGTCTAATTTTGTAGCTCTTTTCAAATATTTGCTTAATTTTCCCGAGGATGAGAAAATAAAACATCTCCCCGGGGAGACTCTATGAGTTGGCTTGGAAGTCATGAGTGTTTAGGGCTTCACACGGGTGGTTGGATGCGTAGTCCTAAGTATTTAGGAAAATATTAATAAATAAGTCTTTCTTTGCTACTGGTATGAGATGGTAAGGCCAGAGCTATGGCACAGAAAAATGATATTTTCTGTTTCTTCTGTAGAATAAGGGTTGCAATTCAAAAGAAGAAGGAAAATAATTGCCTTCTTAACTCCAGACTTTGTGCCCAAGAAATCTTTTCCTGATTAAGTTTCTAGAGAATCATTACTGCAGCAAGCTTGGGTGTCTCCAGTTTAATTTTCTTACTCCTTGTGTTTTCTTAGACTTTCTAATTTGTGAGCAGTCTGCCTCTGAGCAATCGATCCCTCCGTAAGCCCCACGACCTGCACCTCCTCCTGCCAGGGTTCCCAGATGAAATACCAGACAGGCAGTTACACTCAACTTTCAGATAAGCCACGAATACATTTTTAGTATAAGTCTGTCCCACATATCTCATGGGACATACTTATGCTACAAAATAAGAACAAACCTATTGTGAAATCCGGTAGCACCACTCCCTGCATTTCTGGGAGAATCAGATTATGGAGTTGATGTCGTCTTGCGAGAAGCATGTTTGCAGGTGAAAGAGAGGGTTGGATGAGCATTTTGGATTGGGCAGACGGAGCGGGTCTATCTGTCTCTGCTCACCGCCTGATTAATCCATGTGGGGCGCAGAAAGGAAGGAGGGTTGCTCAGCTTGCCAGGTTCATCTTTCACTTTTCCCAGGTTCCTCTACCTAATGCCATTACTTTGCTAAAATAGATGACAGCCCAAGGCAATATTTACAGAAGCTCTGGATACCTGTTTCAGTTAAAAAAAAAAAAAAAAAAAAAAAATTAGAGCTCTTTCTCTCATTTCTGCTTCACAGCCTGGCCTTATTTCTGGACCCAAATTTTAGTGTTGTCTAAATTTTTATGTATTTTCCCTTTCGTAAAACTTTATCAGAAGTGTGTCCTTCCTCTGCACCGGAGACTGACTCCCTCCCATTTCCTTATGCTGCTGAGTCTTTTGATAAGCCCCGTGATTTCTGTTTGCCCAACCCCTAGATGCCTCTGTGAATGGGGAAATAACTCGCCAGGCCTGCTGTTTTGCCACAAGCAGGTCTGAAGAAGCCGCTTAGATGGGTTGGCCGGTGTGCATGTGGCTGAACCTAATTTCAAGCGAACTTGGATGGACGACACCACCGTGAGCCCAGGGGAGAGAGAGCCAGATAGAAAGTGTCGCCAGGACGGCCACGATTGTCCCACGCACATCTGTCTCCCCACCTGAGTGGGAAGGCAGGCTTGTTACAGATAATGACACCCCTGGAGGATGCAGCTGACAAAGTTAGAAGCACGGAGATGACGCCCTGAGTTCGTTTTCAGTGCCCTGCGTCTTGCCACTCTGTGCAGCCGCGTTCGGCAGGCAGAGTCACGGTGACCTTGTGTCTAATGAGGCCACCCAAGGTGGCACCCTGAGCAGAGCTCCTCCTAGGCCGCAGCTGGGAGGACCAGAAGAAAAGGTTTCCATGGTGCTGGGGTTCAGAGAAAAAGGGTCGAAGAATGGCGAGTGGGGGGACCGCCATTGTGTGGTTTAGAAATAGTCACCGGGAAGAAGAGCTCATCCCATCTGCGGGTTTTTGCGAGCAAACATGTGAGACGCATTTGACAAAGGAGGAAAACAATGGAAGTTTCTGCTTAATTAAATCATCTCTCTTGAAATCAGTGTAATTGTGGTTTCAAGAACCCCGGATGGCCCCATTTGGTCATCACCTGCCTCTGATTAATTCTGCGGTAAACAATGGCTGTGGCTGGTAAATCGGGCCTGCTATCCTGCCCTGAAATTAAACAGGAACAAAAGCATTTGGAGATGAGTTTATTGTGCCAGTGGAGAGGAGGTATGCGGCTTGCTGCGCCTCGATGCTGAGACGGTCCTCAGAACTGCCTGGGAGCCGTGGGGACAGCCTTCTCTTCTCTTAGGCAGCTTTTAAACTAAATACAGCCGAATGTATTCTCACCAAGTCCGTATTGCAATGACAGTTGGCTCAATAGATCCACATGACTCTACAAATCCACTCAGGATTTCTGTCCCAGGAGAAGGGTTTTCTGGGATGTGGGACTCTGAGTGTGAGAACGGGGACAGTCCTGGGAAGCTTGGGGAAGGTTGGTCATCCCAGGAGTGACAGTGGTGGGAGAGGGCTTCCAGCTCACAGCAGGTCTACTTGAGAAATAAATCTTCCTAGTGTCACACCACTAATTATTCAGGGTTTGTCTGCTGGGAGAGCGGGTGTCGTTACCTCTTTCCAATGCCGAACGGCTCTCCCCACCGCCTTTCTCCAAGGCCAAGCAACCCATGTAGACATGTCTATGCCCCGACAGCAAAATCCAAGAACAGAGTCTCCGGGCTTCAGCCAGTGGATGTTGTCGACTGAGGGAATTTAAGTTCCCAAACTCTAAAACAGGCTGCACGCCTTCTACGTGCCATTTCTCCCAGCCCCAAGGAGAAATGCAGCTACCTGGGTTAGATGTGATGGATGATACTCACACAGCATAAGCAGGTTTTATAAATCACGGGGAACTTTTTACCAAAGGTGGCTGTTCCGTGAATTAAACTGGAGCCGGCAGCCTGACATTTCGCACGCCTTGAATTAAGAATAACGGGTTCCTTTTTTGGCCATCTACCCAATAGATAGTATCAAATATCAGACCTGAAGTGGATTTGATAAATGATCTAATTCTAATTCCTGTAATTTACTTCAAACTTTTTTTTTGAACGGCTGCTGCGTTTTAAAGACTGAGACAGACCATGGGGATTTAGAAGTAAATAATGCATTCTTTTTCTCTCTTTCTCTCCCTCTGTCTTGTGTGTGTGTGTGTATACATATACATATATATGTTTGTGCACATATCGAAGGTAAAATTCACATGATAAAATTATTAACCATTTTCAAGTGAGCATTTAAGTGGCTTTTAGTATACGCATGGTGCCTAGCAACCATCACATCAATACAGTTCCAAGACATTTTCAACATCCCAGAAGGAAGATCCGTGCTCATCAAACTATCCTTTGAACCCAACCACTAATCTACTTTCTATGTCTATGGATCTACCTATTCTGGACATTTCATATAAATGAAATCACACAACATGCAACCTTTTGTGTCTAGTTTCCTTCACTGGTACACTGTTCGACAGGTTCCTCCATATTCTATACCATTCTCAAACAAAAACTTGCGCACCTGTGTTGAGTGTAGCACTGTTAACACCAGGCGAAAGGTGAAAACAGCCCAGATGTCCATCAACTGTTGCATGATTAAACAAAATATATATCCATATAGTGAAATATTATTCAATGATCTTATTTTTATAAGTGAAAGACCAATACATAAAGAGATGATTTAGATAAATTTGAATACCGCTAAAATTAAATGCAGGGTGCTGTGTGGTTTGTTGAAGGAGGGATACTAAATACAGCCTCGGAATTCTGAGATGGTTTATACGCTTGGAGAACCACCAAACTGTGCCAAGACAGAAGACAAGTTCTAATCTTATTTTTTCCTGTGGTGCTTGGTTTTTTAATGTTTTTTGATCTTTATCAGTGAAACATTGTATGGTCACATTTCTAAAGTATCAAGTGCAATTCTGATCAAGATAGAGTGGTACAATTATCAAATAGTATACTTCTGTTTTAGAAAGGAGTTTTTATGGAGTTTCACATGTTTCAAGGGGGTATATAGGGTCATTCACTATGAAGGAATACATTCTCTTTATAGAACATGAAGCAAACAAGTGCCAGAGAGAAACGTTCGAGTGATTAAAAGTCATTTCCCAAGGGATATTTTTTTAGGTCCTGCTAAGAGGAGAAAACCCATTTATTCTCAGTGTGGAAATAATTTTACACTCTGGACTTGGGCCCCACTGGACCCTGCAGAAAATATGACCGTCGATAGCTTGAGGTCCCACTGCTAACTATGGAGCAGAGACTGAGTGTCTCTGGGCTTAGAACACATAGACACAATGTTACTGTACTTCCATCACAGAGGAAATGAATGAATCAATGAATACACTTTGGACAATGAGGAAAAAGAAAACTAAATTAAAATGGAGACAATTTATGTATCTGTAGGGAATTTTTTTTCACATCCCTGAAGTTCCTTTTTCCATTATAAAGATAGATTCCAACTTAATTTTTAAAAATGGATCAGAAGCCATAGTGATGCTGGTGGCATGTGGCTCCATCCCAGGCATGGCAGGTGGATCATTATTGTCCCCTGCCTTTGTTTCAGAGGCTGAGATGTTCTGTACTTGTTCCTCTCCATGGGGGACGCTGTAGCTACTGCTTAGGATAAATTTTGCCACTTGCAAATAGACCTTGATTCCTGAGTGTCACACTGTCACCAAAGATATTTGAGGAACAATTTCCACCCCCCCCCATCTAAAACAAAGGCTGGTAAAAAAAAAAATAGCTTCATCAAACTCGTCAAAAAATTTCACACAGCCATGAACTTCCTTTGCTGGAATTGACACGGGCCTTATCTCTTTCCCAATATCACGGCAAAATAACAATCAAATAAGCAAACAACGGACGAAAGCAACAAGCAGAAAACACAAAAGCAGCCATCGCCCTAGTAATAAACCCCATAAGTGATGTGCAGAACCCACATAAATGAAACCATAAAACTCGACTGAAGACGATGAAAGAAAACATGCCATAATCCTGGATTGTGAGGTCTATGAGGTAAAGGGGAAAAAAAAAAACAAAATCCCACACAAACCATTTCATAAAATCAAAGTTAGGACAAGAAACTTCCAGATGCACAAGAATTCCAAGAAGATATTGAAAAAGAAGTTCCTTGTTAGAGAGAGTTTCTCTGCCTAATTCTCTATTGCATATTCAAACTGCATATTACAAGATTGGGGTAATGATCCGAAACCATCTGATGCCCCTGGAAAACACGGACAAGTCCATGCACAGAATAAAATCCCTAGAGACAACAGATTCACGATTTATTAGAATTTTATTAGAATTTGAAACACAATAAATGTGCTATTTCCAGTTCCTGGTAGATGTCATACACACGTGTGCGCACGCGCGCGCGCGCACACACACACACACACATTTATAAATGTTGAAAAGCCAGCTTACAAGGTATACAGAATAAATTTTTTAAAATGGTAAATCTTTACCTTACATTATACTCAGATATAAATTCACTGGCTTAAAAAGCAACACACACACCCACACCATAAAATAACTTAATGGAAATGAACATGAATCCCTAAATTCAGATGTCCAAGAAATGGCCCTTTCTTCTTCTCTCTGTTATGTCATTTTTATTTGTAGCACTCATTCCTTAGAGCGGCGCAGATTTTAATCTAATTCCAAGTGGGGTTTTCTCGGTCGGCTCAGGGTCCAGGGCTGGCGGCCGTGTGTGCAGGGGCTTACAGAGCGCATAGAAATTGGGCGTGGGCGCCACATCCTTGGTGCTATTGTCTTCTCCCCCAAGTCCCTGCCATGCATCTCCTGGGCTCTCTCATAGCCTGTCCTATGCACACCGTGGGCACAGGAAGACATTCGGGAGCTCCAGTGGTGACACAGGTGAGAGGACAGTCCGTGCATCATCTTGGTACTCTCCACCCGAAATGTCCACGTGGGAACACAATGGGCCTGGGCATGCCCCAGACCCCACGAGAAACACAGCACAGGAGTCTGTGACATTGCTGTCCTGCCCCTGCTCCCAGCCCTGGAATCCTCGGGGTCAGCAGGAGAAGACTGCTGGGGGTTTTCTGCAGGAAGCAGAAAACAGTCTCTCCTTAGTTAGGGACACTCACAGCGGCTTCTGTCATTCTATCATTTTTCCATTTTCACCACCCGACTCTTTCCGAGGCAACCGGTGCCTCCTGGTGTGGCTTAAATGAGAGGAAAACCACATCTTGGGCTAGAAAAAGAGATTTCCGGGAACAAAAAGAAATGTATAAGCTAATACATCACTGCGAAACCCCGTTTCAATAAACATAAAACTAGAGGGTGCGTGTTTATCTGACATATAGATAGAAATGTTTTTTCCATCCTAAACGAAAATTAATGTGCCGTAAAGGAGCACTTACCTATGTGCCTACGTGACGTTTTAAAACTCCAGTTTATTAAAATGCACTGTAAATAAACTAAAAGGCCAATGAAAACTGGGGAAATAATTGTAAAACATAAGACAAGGCATTTGCCTCCTTAGTATGTGAAGAGCATTTATAAATCAACCAACATAAACACAGAAATATTTATAATAAAAAAAATAGGTTAAGGTTAGAAACAGGCCAGTCAGGAATGAAGATAATATAATATAGGAGATATATATATATATATATATATATATATATTTTTTTTTTCTTTTTAGAAAAATATTTAACTTCATTATTAATTTTTAAAAAAACACTAAACAAAACTTCAACATGTTACATTTTACTCCTCAGCCTGGAAAATAATTTCCAAAAATGATTTCCTTTGTTGGTAGAGCAGGTTGGAAAGGGTATTTGCATAATGTGTTTTAGAGAACAATGTTGCAATGTTGGTCTAAATCTAATAGAACACTATTGGTTCCCTGATTTCACTCCTTAATATTTATTTGCAGAAAATAATTAGACATACAATAGGACAGAGGTGCCTTTGTGAAGAATAGAGTTTCCAGTTTCACAAGAGCTCTAAGCAGTGGCAGGTCACTGACTTTTAGACAAACTAATATGGGAATGAGCTATGCTAGATGCACTAAAGATTACTCCAAGTCTGAAATTGTATTATTCCGCTACTCTGTCATCAGAACACAATTCAACTTTATAATAATTTTATAAAAAAATGATAAAGGCCAAGTTCTCCCTCCAGACATCAAGCTGGGTGTTTACACAAAACAGGACATGATTGTCCACAATAGAGCTGATTCCAATCACCCGTACGGAGTTTTGCTGTGGGACCATCAGCTAGGCATAGCCCCTCCATGACCCCGGTGACTTTTTTAGGGTGTCGAACACATCCTTTTACACCCGTCCCCCAAAACTTCCCATTCTATTTTGAGTAAAATGCAAATAAGTTGTTCCGGTCTACGAGGTCCTGCATCTTGGGTCCTGGTGGCCTTTCTGGCCTTAGGTTCTATCAATCTAGGCTGCCCGCTGTTCTTGGGGGACGTACCCAACACATTCACACCTCCCGTCCCTTGCATTCTCTGTTCCCTCTGACTGGAATGCTGTTCCCCGTGGTCTCTGCGGGGCTCTCTTGTGACTTCGATTAGGTCTCTATTCAAATACCACTTGTCGGAGAAGCCTCTTTTGGTGCTCGGTCTGAAACAACACTCCTTTCTCAGAGACTCGGTCTCTCTTCACCTTGATTTTTTAATATTTTTTTTAAAAAATATTTGCCAGACTTGACTTTTTTTTTGAGATCACAGCCTACTCCCCCCCCCCCATGTACTGTCTGCCCCATCATCCAGAATGGAAGAGCCCTGAGGCAGAGACTTTGTCTTTCATTCCCTCTTCGAGGTTAGCGCTCGGTACAGCACCAGGACACAGAAGATGCTCAATATATTAATTAATGTATCTGTTGAGTTAATCAATGAAGGAATGAATAAAATAGGAATTCATTTTCCCCTAAAATTTGAACTGAGTGAAGCCCTACCTTGGGGGTCTAGAAACAAATTAAAATAGCAAGTCCAATTACATAATGAAATTGTGACTTCGGGAATGTTCCTGGGTTACAGCCTTTCCTTTTCAGAAGTCTGGGCATGAGTCCACCCTAAGGGTTTGTCTCTCTATTTTGCCAAAAGAGTAAAAGAAGGGGATGCAGGGCTGAGCTGAAACCCCATCCACAATTTCGTGGAAATAAATAGGAATGGAATGGAACGGAACAGCCAATCTGTCTCTGTTACCAGCAGTTCCCTCCCTCCTGCTATTTTAGCAGTTAATTTCCCAGCTCAGCTGCGGAGGCCCCTCTTCTGTAGAAAAACAGATGACATTTCACTTCAAAAAAGGAATCCATTGTTCCCTGAAATGTGATATACTGAAAGCCAGCACTCCCTTTCATTTATACAAACGCACTTTTCAAACAAAACTATTAAAATAATTAGTCTGAGTTACAAATAACCTTACTATTTTAAGTACTATTCCTTCCTTTCTATATTAGGTGCAAGAGGGTTTTTTTTTTTTTTAAATCAAGTAGCAACTATGCTTGCATACACAAACTCTAGTCAATCTGGTAGAATTCCTAAGAGCAATCCACTTGATGGAAGTGTAGCAAGCTCTGTTTTTACTTCTGTAAAGAGACCTGAGGAGCACATGTATTTCCTTAGTTGCATTAGCTTGGTCAGTGACTTTTCCAATAATTAAAAATGAAATGGGGGGGATTCCAGGTCTCCCAGGGATGAAAGTGGGTACTGCGGCAATTCACCCCTACGATGGGCTTTCAGAGAGACTCATGGGAGATCTGCGTGCTGCAGTGAGACTCAGGTCATGTGGCTCCCGACTGTCCAATCAAAGTGGTGCCATGGTGACGTCTGAGCCACCAGGGAGGTCCCAGTCTGGGCACCATAAAACAAGATGCAGACCTCAACCAGGCTCCTTTTTGAGCCCTTCTGTTTGCTCTCGCCTTGCTGTGACAGTGAGCCTGGTCGTCAGCTGTGGCGTATGTATCACAGTCTGTAAACCTGTATCTTGCTCTTGCCTTATAATCCTATCCTGCTCGCCTCAATAAACCTCATTTTCGTGCTTGCCTTAAAAAAACAAACAAACAAACAAATAAATAAATAAAGGAAATTGGAATGATGTCTGATACATGCTTGGTGGAAAAGGACTTGATAATTTATTTTTCTCCAGTCACAGAAGTTTTGACCAGGCCCAACACTGAGATATGCTTGTCTCTTGCTTCTTCAATCCATCACAGGAGGGAAGCACTAGCTATCACCAATCCCAGCCAGGTTTCAAAAAATAAGGCACCCTTAACATCACGTATCCGCTTTGAACCAGAAATTCTGCTTATGGGATTTTATCCCAAGGAAATAAGTACATGCCCAACAATTGTCAACAAACAGAAGATTATAGCAGCTGGTTAAAGAATTAAAAGCTGGGAAATGCCTAGATGTTCAACAACAAGAGTTGGTGACATATATCCGAGGACAATTTTTTAACAAAAGTGACAATGATTGATTACTTACTATGGTGGGCACTATGATGAGCACTTAACACTTTTTACAGAAGTTTATTAGCATGGCCCCAAAGAATGTATGCGTGCCATAATCCACAGCTTCAAAAATGATACTTTGTTTTAATTGACCTGATACCTGCTGTTGCTACAATAATGCTGTATAAGAAGCAATGTCCAAATCTCAGCGGCTTCCAACCACAAGCAGGTTCTTCTCTTGCATGAGGGTCTGCGTGATGGTGATGGCTGACCAGCGGTCAGCTCTGTTGCACAGAGTACCTGTCATGTCTCTTCCTTGGATCAGCAGCTTCCCAGGTAAGCTTTCCTCATGGCAGCTGGTGGAAGGACCGAAAGTCACACGCACGAGGACATTTACAATTTTGTTCATGGTGCCACAGCTTATATTCCATGTCTGGGGGCCAAGAGTATCACATGACAGAGTCCCAAATCAGTGGGTCAGGACTTGAGCAGGAGATGTCTCAAAGTCACGTGAAACAGAGACCATGGTCTATTTCTATCTACTGTAAAGAGAAAGTCAATATCGGAAAAACCAAAAGATAATCTACCTCAGATGTTCACAATATCATTTTAAGAAAAAAAAATGAGGTTTAATGCCTTTTGCTTACATATCTATTATGCACCCATTTAATGTGTATATAGACATTTGTATTCATACATGCAAAAGTATATGCACAGTTATAGACACACAAGTGTGTGTGTGTGTGTGTGTATAAATGTAGACATATGTGAGTGCTAAAAGTTAAGTGGCTATCTCAGAAAGGATGAGCACTTCAGTTTTTATCTCTGGTCCATCTCTATATTCAGGGATTTTGGTAAAGAAGCTTAGATTAGCACATTTCATTTTTAAAAGAGAACCATGTTGTGATGGGCATCCCGCAGTCCGTGCCTGGCATCCCGTGAGGCAAAGCTCTTTCTCTGAGAACCCAAAAGTATTCAGGGCAGGAGGGCTCCCCCCACCCAGCCCAGTATTCTTCCTGTCTACTATCTGAGGGGCTTCCTTCAATGGGGCTCTTCCCACCCTGCCAGACCTCAGGCCATGGGGCTCTCAGGACAGTAGGTGGTGAGCATCCGCAGGTGAGACAATGCAGAGTTAGCCAAGAGAGCGAGAATTCTCTCTTTTCTACCCCCAGACCAGCTCAGCTCAGTGGGAATGAGGGTTCCAGGTCCTGCTCTGCTTGGTTTTCTCCCTCTTTCTCTCTCACAGTTCAAATTACCTAGGTTAGGCTTATGAGGAAGAACCCCAAAGCAATCACAGCAACAAAAAAAATAAATAAATGGGACCTGATCAAATTCAAAAGCTTCTGCACAGCCGAGGAAACGATCACAAGAGCAAACAGACAACCTACAGAATGGGAGAAGGTATTTGCATGCTACACATCTGACAAAGAGCTAATAACCAGACTCTATATAGAAATCAGGAAAATCAACAAGGAAAAAAATCAAACAACCTCATTAAAAAGGGGGCAAAGGGCATGAACAGAAGCTTTTCCAAAGAAGACAGACTAATGGCCAATATAGGTTTAATCAGAGGATTCTTTCATATCGTCTCAGAACTCGGTCCCAGAGCCGGAGGTTCTGCTGAGAGCTGGTCTCTGAAACCCCTGGAGGGGACAGGACAGTCTGCAGCGAGCAGACGAGATGTGACAGTGTTCACGTCCCAGGGGCTTGCTGGAGTCTGCAAGGCAGGGGCACGAGGAGCCCGTCGCTGGTTCAAAATCCATGCTGAGCGCCCGAGTCTCTGGTCTTGTGGTCTTGCTCATCTGCCGTATTCGCAGCCTCTGCAGGAAGTTTTCTTCCTCCATGTGCTGCTCATCTTCTCATCACCCTTAGGTTGTGAGATCATTTTCCAAGACGTGAACAAGGTAGAAAAAGACTGGAAGTGGCCGTCACCTCTCGTGGCTGCACCCGCGTCCCCTGCAGGAAGGCGTGTGCAGAAGGCCGCACACACTCCGTGGCTGCGTGGCTGGGTGGAGCCCCAGCTGTGGGGCTTTTCTGGGAAGCGATTAGGAGCTGTGGGCACTGGCTGGCTTCTGGGTTCAGCTGTTTTATGGCAATTACGTGATACTCAGAGAAAAGAAGAGGTAATTTCACTCCAGTTCTCTGGGCTCACTGTGCTTTGATGAGTTCTAGCAATGGCAGGGTCAGAATCCAAGGCAGTTAATGGCTCTCAGAGACGCTGCCACGCGGCACCCAGTCCTTGCTCAGCCGCCGCCGGCTTCCGCGGAGAATGGCGGCTCAGGGACTGTGAACATGGAATGAAACTTCCCCGTGAGAGTTTTGCCTTTTAATTTCCTAAGCCTAGAAAATAAATTAAATTATTTGGATATAAATTGAATACGTTTAATCCTTTTCTTTCTTATAAGCAGAAACTCTGCAAAAGCACCGTTAGCTGGTGGCTTCGGTTCACAGCAGGGATGACCTCCCAAGAATGTCCACCTTTGCTCTTCTCCTCCTACCTTCCAGAAACTCGCCCTTTTCTAGCCCCCCCAACTCGCTCCTTCTCACCTCAACTTTAGCAGTGTGTCTTTATTTTTTAAATAGTTTTTAAACCCTTCTTGAGGCATCACTGACAAATAAAAGTTATATATGTGTAAGGCACACAACGTGACATTTAGATACATGCGTACATTGTGACATGATCACCCTAATCAAAGCCATTGGCATCTCCACCCACCCGGCATAGTCACCATTTCGTGTGTGTGTGTGTGTGTGTGTGTGTGTGTGTGTGTGTAGGAAAAACACTTGAGATCTACCTCCCTGGCGAATTCCAAACACGCAATGTGCCATTATCAACTGCAGTCACATCGTTGTGTATTGATGTTCAGAACTTACACAGAACTGAAACTTTGTCCTCTTTGACCGACATCTACCCCATTTCTCCTTTCTCACTAGCCCTCCAGAAACCATTATTCTGCTCTCTCACCACCATAGGATCTGGCAATTCTACTTCTGAGCATTTATGCAAAGGGGAAAATAAAAGCCAGGATCTGGAAAAGATATCTGCACCCCCGTGTTTATTGCAGCATTAGTCACGAGGACCAGGATATGGAAACAAACAACCTAAATGTCTGTGAGCAAGTGAATGGATAAGAAGTTACATATGTATAAATTATATATATAATGTATATATTATACCTTGTGTGTGTTTGTGTATGTATGTGTGTGTGTGTGTGTGTGTGTGTGTATATATAAAATGTTATTCAGCCTTATAAAATAGGGAGGAGGTCCTACCATGACCCTACTGGGGGTATCTCATCAGCTTTCATTTTCAGTTGCTTAGCTCCCTCTTTTTCCAGCTCCTTTTTATTTATTTATTTATTTGCTATTTCTGTTATTCCTTTTTTTTTTTTGAGTCAGAGTCTCACTTTATTGCCCAGGCTAGAGTGAGTGCCGTGGCGTCAGCCTAGCTCACAGCAACCTCAAACTCCTGGGCTCAAGCAATTCTGCTGCCTCAGCCTCTCGAGTAGCTGGGACTACAGGCATGTGCCACCATGCCTGGCTATTTTTTTTTCTATATATATATTAGTTGGCCAATTAATTTCTTTCTATTTATAGTAGAGATGGGGTCTCGCTCTTGCTCAGGCTGGTCTCGAACTCCTGAGCTCAAACGATCCGCCCACCTCGGCCTCCCAGAGAGCTAGGATTACAGGCGTGAGCCACCGCGCCCGGTCTGTTTCTGTTATTTCTAATTTCCTTGTCTTCATGCACCTCTATGTGCAGAACAGTTCAGCTTCCCCTGTTTTCTGAGCTCTTTACCATGCATCTTCGAGGTTGTGCTTTTCCCACCTAGAATAGTAAATCAAGGGAGTTTCAAAGTTAAAGGGGATTCTTCACCTGATGGCTGTTAAATTAAGGGGAAAAAAAAAAACATTTCACTGGACTAGAAAAAGGAGCATATCAAAAATCTCAGACCAAAAAAGAATGGTGATAACACAGACGGGCCACATGAGGCCAGAGCTAATATCTATGGTCAAGTGACCGAGATTAAAAATATAGGACACCTGTAAAACTTCACTTTATGTTATATCTTAATCATTAGAATGCAGGCATTTTCTGTTTTTCTTTTAAAGAGAGAGGAAAAAAAATGCCTCGAATTTATTTCTTTTAAAATATGTTATTGTTCTGCACCATTTATTAGAAATATCTGTTCCTAACATCAAAGATCTCTCTTGGAGTGTTTATGTTCCCTGCTCAAATATTTATGGGTTTCAGGCTTGAGATGACTTATTTCTATTTGCTTTTAATTTCCTCATGCAATGTTTCAAATGGCACCGCGAGTTGTTACGAATGGTTTGGAGTTGAATTATGTAGAGGTGCCACATTGCTTCTGATTGCCTCTGTGTGATGAGGTTATTAAACAGCAGAAACATAAATTACCCTAGCAACAAAAGCATAAATTCATAGCCTGTTTCATAATCTTGGGCCTGAGAAGAAATTGAAAAGCTATTTTAACAGCTCAGGCATGATGTAATGCAAACGCATAGCTTAGTCATGCACAGTCCAGGAATCCATCAATGTTGACTGGTACTGAGTCCTTGGAAAAGTCGGGGTTGAGTAACCTGGGCCGTTTCTTCCTAACTTTCCGCCCGTCAGAAAGCATGTTGGTGTGCGCAGTAAACTCACCCCATGGTGCTTCCACGTGTCTGCCGTTAACAATCGTTCAGAGAGTCAATTGTATGGCCATGAAAAATCACTGCCTTAGAAAAGCACAATTTCATCCACTTACACGCTTTCTAAGTTCTCCCAATAAGCAATACTGTTTTTATCTCCAAAGTAACACATACGTGTCAAGGGCAAGGAAAAACAAGGAAAGAAAACAGAAAGGGAGCGGGTAGAAATATTACAAGTTCCATAAATAAAATATACGGCTAGAAAATATACAAGACATCAATGTACTATGCATTGCCTTGTCTTTGATTGACAGGGCATACAGTTTGCTTGCTGCTTCCATTGGTCATATCCCAGATAGTATAATAAAAGGAGGCAACTGTGTCCCCACATGGGATTTTATAGGCTTGGCTGCTATCATGAGTATAAGTGTATTTTTGATAGAGTCTACTGTGCTGTCCTGGGAGGATTGAAAAATCTTAGGAAGAGATTGATTTGACCCGACTTCTTTTCTTCTGGCTGTAGAGTCATCTCTGAGTTCAGTCTCTCCGTCCGTGGTTCTCAACAGGCTTATTGTTATACAACATCATTTGAATAGCAATGCCTCTTCCCCGGAATTTATTCTGCATCAGTGGTAAGCTAATTGAACTTCATATTCTGGTACCTGGGAACCAGCCAGAATAATGCTCACAGTGTTGGAGACTCAGGATTCCTAATTACGTAAACCGACCGGCCATGGGGTAGAATATCGCCCAGTGTGGCTTCAGAGCTCAACATGTCCACTATTGACTTGAGTGAACAAGCACCTCCCAACTGTGCAGCACGTTCTTGCAGATTCCGTGTCTGCAGGTGGAATGTTCACCTGCTCTGCGCCAGGAACTGCACATTGGGGTCCCAGAGGGAGCACAGCACTGGACCAGCCTTGTGTCAGGTACAGACTCCGTGCCACTTACTCCGTCCATGAAGCCCACAGAATAGAGACAAGAGTGCCTGTTTTATAAAAGAAGACACTGAGCTGAGAAAGACAGATGGGTAACTCTGTGGTTAAGAGCTTGGGGTCTCAGTTTGAAGACCCTACTCAGCAGCGGTGTGATCACAGGCAGGTCACTTGACCTCTCTGAATCTCAGTTTTTCCCATTTTCAGCATCTCCCTGGCTGTGCCACAGTGAGGATTAGACGAGAACATGCATGTGAGAGTTTAGTCTAGATCCTGGAACACACAAAGTGCCTAATTATTCTCAGTGACTGTGGTTATACTTCCGACAGCCACACGGGGGTTGGTGGCAGCCAGAGGTCCTAGACTGAGTCTTCACCCACCTCACTGGCTCTTTGGTAGATGGGGCAGGGGTTGTAGGGAGTTTGGTTTCAGAAGGGAGAAGCTCCCGTGTAAGGAGGAGGCGTTAGACACAGGTCAGAAAGATGAGAGAAGGTAGACATCTCATCACCTGTTAATACTCATGAATGGACATTGTTTGACAGACACCGTATAGGATAATTTATACGCTAATGGATAATTTTTTTAAAAAATGGATAAAATCATGACCCCTCATAGAGAAATAAAATAAGTACATCATTTTCCTCGTTCACGAGGGGCCACATAAATTGTCGAATGAGAGACATGGTAAACAGTTCGAAGGAAAAGCCAAACAATGTATAGGAAGTGAAGTTACATGAAATGAATTTACACATAGATATGAAATTGGCTTTGCCCGTGGAGGAGAGGGAAGTTAATTGGATCTCCACTGGAAGGAATTTATCTTCTTATCTATGAAAATAACTTTGCATCGTTATCAGTTATCTGCAATTTATAGGTTGTAAAACAGCACAAAGGAAATGTTGCTTCGGAATTAGATAACCTGGTTGGTGTCATTAAACCGGGTGTTAGCAAACTAGAGCCGCGGGCCAAGTCCAGCCTCACCAGTTTTTGTAAATAAAGATTTATTGGAACCCAGCAGTGCTTGCTTGTGTGTTCGTCACCTAGGCTGCTTTCATACACAATGCAAGACTTGTGTAGTTGTGTAAAAGACGGTGTGGTCTCCAAAGCCTGCAGTATTGATTCTCTGGTCCTTTATGAAAAATGTGTGCTGAATGCTGCTCTAAGCAGTACGTGGTTTTGCACTGAAGCATTTTTTTTTTTTTGCCCCCTACAAAGGTAAGAGAGAAGGAACTGCTATAAGGAAAAGATGAAACCATTTGATGAGCTGATGGAGCCAAGCGCTACTGGCTCTGGAACAACAAAATGCATCTTAGGGTCCTGCAGGCACCTGGCAAAGCATCTCTTCCAGAGCAGCCACTTTGTTCTTCATGAAAAGATTCAAGTTTGCAGTTTGAGAAAAGGGCCCCAGGGAGTTTACCGCAAATAGAAGCAGAAGGCACGGGTCTGTCAGGCTGGTCCTTCTCTGGGGAGAAAGTGTTGACACTTTGGAATCTGTGATGAGATTTCAAGACATGAAGACTAGCTCAGAAATGGGCTGACTGTCTTAGGGGTGGGGTTGTCTTGGATGTTGGCCTTTGGTCCAGCATGGGGAGGGGTTCTTCCAGGCTCTATCCTCCGCTCCCCCCCCCCAAGAATTTCACATGCTGCCACTTCTCCTTGCCTTAGGTTTGTTAAGGAGCCCAGAACAGGAATTCGCTCTGTTCTTTGCATGAACGTTGGTGCAATCCACGCTACCCCTTTGCAAGAGGAAAGTGAAATATATTTGAACTTGAGAAACACAGCAGTGATCGCTGTTCAAAAGTGAACCTTCCACAACAAAGTGAATGCACTTATGGCCACTCAACTATACACTTCAATATAGTAAAAAGGGTAAATTCTGTGTCATGCATATTTTACCACAATATGAAAATTTGAAAATCTAAGATGTCCTTCACTCAGACTGTGAAACAGTGTGACCATTTTAATGACACAAAAAATTTACCTGGGTTATGGACTCTTTACCTTAAGCCTACGAACCAATGATGCTTCCCCTCAAAATTTGTCCATTACTTATGAAATATTGTGAGAAAAATGATATTTTTGAGATGCTGCATTTGGAAGGCTGCTATCATAGGGATTATTTTGGCTACCCTTTTGGAAGGGGTAATTAACTAATTAAATTCTACACTCAAAGTGTTACTGAAAGCTCAGAACTTGTCCTCGAGGCCTCATCAGAAGAATGAGAACAAGTGGTTTGAGGAGACAGAAAGAGGAGTTTATTACTTTGCCAGCCAAGGAGGAAAAAATGGTAGACTCTTGTCTCAAAATCTGAACTTTCTTGAACACAAGCAGCAATACAGAGCTCTTAATGGGAGGGCCCTCAGTCCTAGGCTATTGTGGTGGTTAAGCATTCTAATCATCCTGTCTCATCTGTGCCAAAGACAAAGCCTGTGGCCTTTAACCACCTGGGAGGCTGCTGCCAGGGTCTGGGGTGGCTGAGCTGTCTCCTGTAACACAAAGAACAAAAGACATTCTGCCTGCTTGAGACAGGGATATAAGCCAGGCCACAGTTCCCAAAAATAGTGGGGGAAGTTTTAAAGAGACAGAAACATCTTTGTGCATCTCCCCCACCCCCACCCCCACCACCAGGCCATTCCCTCTGTTACAAAAGGAGAAAACAGGGAATTCAGAGATGTAGTGACATTGCTGGGGTGAGGAAAGGCCAGACTGTGAAAGACTGCAGGGCCTTCTTGCCCCACCCCCTCCTCCAAGAAAGAAATATTCTCTCCTTTGCCAAAGCTGGTTTGGCAATTAAATGCTCACCCCATCTGCTCACAGCTTGAAAAGCAAAAGGAAAAGGCTCGGTCTCAAACAGTCTAGAGCTTTCAGTCCACACCTGAGTATTTGGTGTGCAAATATTAAAGTGCAAAGAGCCGGGGGACTTCCCTGATTCGCGCAGGAAGAAGAAACGAGAAATGGTGAAGTGCGGGGATTCAAAGGAGAGAGACTCCCATGGTAAAATGTGCCAACCTCCCAGCCAGGTTTTGTCTTGTCCATGGAAAATACTGACCAGTTATTGACAGCTGACAGATTGTGAAATAGCTCAAAGGTGACGGCAGGACGTTTTCCAAATAAGATCAAGAGCTCTCACGGCTCTAAAAACAAAATTAAAATAGTTACAGAGGAAGAAGGG
>VSMD01006964.1:0-28764 GCA_008750895.1 Mirza zaza | reverse complement strand
GGGAGTTGTAGGCAAGCCTTGTGCCCGTGAGCAAAGGGAAAATGGTTTGGTGAACAATTAGCTGGTATCTGCCACTTTAATATTCATGATTTTCTTGTTATATTTCCATAATAGTTTATTCACCTAAAATAGCATTATTTATATTTATCTTTCCTTCTGTTTTTGAGCATCTATGTTGTTTCTAGTTTATGACATTTTTTGGCATTTGTTTTCATGACTGTAATTACTTATTTTTATTGAATTAGTTGTTTAAAATAATCCTAATATTGTGATTATTGGGTTAAACAGTATGAATTGTTTTATGCTTTTACTGTATTATATCCATAATGGATATAATATATATCCAATATAATATAATGGTTATAATATATGCCTAAAATGTAGGCATACATAATGATATAATATAGTAATAATTATACATAATGTATAATCTGTTTATAAAGCTCCAGAAATACATTTGAATTCTTTGAGAGAGTAAGCAAGTTGTAGAATAGTGATTAAACTTTCAGCGATCTTTTCAACAATGATCCACCCCAAAAACTATTACACAAAAGCTAAATAGCCATGTTGTGATGAAAGATGGTATTTTGCTTCACAAGTTAGATCAGAGACAAGAAACTGGTTGAGAATAAACAAATACCTTTTGTAGGTCTAGAATTTTGAGACTTCTTAAGCATATTTTTATCAATTATAGGAAAAAGAATTAGGTGGTTCACTGAAAAGATTATTAGGATGGAAGTTAGGACATGTTGTATTTGGTGTTATCTTGTTGCATGGAGGAATTAATTTGACTACTCTGGGCTCCAGTTTCTCCTTTTAAACAGGGATATTGCACGAAGTAATTTCTAGGTCCCGTTCCAACTTGGGAACTTTATGGTATTAAGAGACTTCCACAGAAAATTATCCAAGTTTCCTGTTGATGCTGAACTTTTCTAGTTTTTGAAATGTCAAGGCAACAAGATTGTTGTACAAGAACTTTCAAGAAAGACTGTGAGTGAACAGAAAAATGACAAATGACTTTCTAGATGGGCAAGCATAAGATAAGGCATTATGAGAAAATAATCCCAATATTTGTAGAATGATGACCTTGTAGCCCTCTACTAAGACCCTGGGAAAGAGTGTAGAGGTCATCATTGACTGCTACATAAAAGCATTTATTGAAAACATTGTATATTACATCTTATTTAATCTCAACTCTGCTGTTATTCATTGGTGACCTCAGGAAGTTACTTAATATCCCTAACTAAGCCTCAGTATCTTTATTTGTAAACTGGAGGTAATAACACCTATCTTTGGATTGAAATTTTTAAAAAATGTAGCATGGTGCTTAGCACATGAAATACACATGAAACATGGTGGTTTTTGCTTTTGTTATTGCTGAAGCTAAAAGAACAAAAGATATGATGAGCAAAATTAGGAAGGAATTTGGCAATATCGTGTAAAACATGGGATTAAATGAGCCAATGCATGTGAAAGTGTTTAGCACAATGTCTGCACATAGAACATAATCAGTTAAGGTTGGTTGAATTTGATTCACTAGGAGAAAGTAGAATGTTTGGGGAATATTTTAAAGGTAATAAGAAGGAAGACAATCATGCCTTTTCAGAGAATGATTTTCAGAGACAATTTATTGGGTCTGGCTCACATTTTCCTTTAATAATTAAAAAAAAAATTTAGTACCCCATATTTTCATTTTATAACTGTGGTTTAAAATTTTCTAGGCCTCTAATGTAGGTGTTAGGTCTCTAATAATCCAGTAAATATGAGGCCTTGACAGCAGTGGCATAAACAGAACCCTGATTTAGGAATTTGCTTGTTGTTTTTCCTGCCTAATGCATTAGTAAATGTTGGGTCATTGGCCAGAGCAATAAAGAAGCCAGGTATCATGGTTCAATCCATTTATAATAAAAGATACAATATTTACCCTGCATGTTTTGGAACTGGTCGCTCATTTTTATTAGAATTTGGCTACTCTATTTCCTTTTCATTGTTCAGTCTTGCCAGCTTCCCAAGCACTAATTTGTGCACATTGTAACCTTAATCATGTTTTTTTCAACCCATTTGCAACATGAAAACATGGCTTTGATTTATGTTTCATATCCACTTGAGAGAAGGATTTTTTAAATGATAATTAAATGCTGAGCTATTCCTGGGATTGCAGCATGGTTCCTTTTCAAATATATCTGATCTGAGTATTTTACCAAAAGGCATAAAAGAAAAATCAGCAAGAAGTAGGAGAGATGATAAATGCTGTATTGATGTTAAGTAAAGATAAGCAAACTGTGACCTGAGTATGTCGGTCTCTAGGGAGCCTGCTTTAGAGATTTTCCGAGTGTTCGGGTTTTGTGTGGGATTCCTCCCCACCCCCAATCATGTTGGTAGAGGCTGGATTATAAGGGAGAATGCAGAGATTAATGGCCTGTTGTGACTAATCCACTAAACCCCTACTCCTGTTTCTCTTATGTTGATTGAACTGAGAGAAGCTGCAGATAGACCCACACCAGATAGCCTGATATTCTATCCCAGTGATTTAATGAGAACAAGTATCTTTATGTACATGTGACCAAGAATCATGAAAATTTCATGGAACACAGTCACTTTTTGCATTTGGAGATTCTTTTATTAGTTGGTTATTAGATACCAAAGTATTATTTTATAAGCTCCCTTTCTTAAAGAGAATGTTTTTTGTATGATTACATTTTAAAATTACAACACTAATATAACCCAATTTTAAATAATTTAGAAAAAAGAGAAAAGGAAACAAATCACCTCTAATCATATAACTGTAATATAGCTATTGTTAATACCCTGGCTTGTTTCCTTCTAGACTTTTGTTTATATGAGTATTTTTGCTTATTTGAAATTACATCACATTATTTGACCAAAATATTCATGAGATAAATATATGGTTTGTGTGTAGTAAAGCAACATACACCTAAAATGTAGGCAAAATAATGTGAACATAATTATATACATAGATAGATATGACACTGATAAAAATCGCAATTTTATGCTAAATCAGTGAGCTCAAATTGGATAAAATTTGGACAGATTCTTATATCTTTTAAATTTATAACTCTTTCATTATTAATCCAGTGCTCTTAAAAAATAATTAGTAGGACGATAAAAAGTTGAGAAATGTAATCGTAACATTGGGTTTTTTTGAGTAGCAGAAACTCTGAGAGAGACAATTTAGAAATGAGGTTTTAAAAATGTTTTATTTAACTATTAAAATGCAGAAATATGTGTAACTGCACTGATAAGCACTATAGCTTGCATTGAGAATGATTAAGAGCCAAGTTTAAATCCATAGGTTGCCTCTTACATGCTGGTTGGCTCTGGATAAGTTAACTACTTCCGCATCTCAGTATTCTAATCTGTAAAATAGGGATACATAACCCCTTCAGTGATTTTTTATGTGTTAAAATACATATGAAAATAAAGCACTTAGTATGTTAATATCAGGCAGATAATGATGGCTTAATAAGCGTGACTCCTGAGTAGCATCACATTTATAGTACAGGAAATGCAGCCAGCCACAGCTTGTTATTATAAAGGAGGAGTATTCTTTGAGTAGCCTGCTTTGTAGGAAATATTTTACTAGAAGCTCAGAAACCCTCAGAACCTCCTACTGACTGTAAAAAAAAAAAAAAAAAAAAAAAAGATTTCATACTGTTAAAAGTGATGTTTAAAAGTCTTCCATGATATGTTATAAACTGAGCTTCCAACTTTGCTGCAATTTGCAAACTCACTGTCCTACAAAGACACCTTGCACACTCTTACCTGTGCCTTTGCTCCTGCTGTGTTTTTCCACCTTATTTTGACCCACCTGAACCCTAAGTGGCTCACACTCTCACGTTTAGCAGAGATTAGTGGCCTGTTGTGACCAATCCACTAACCCCTACTCCTGTTTAGCCAGAAGCTCCTTCTCTGTGAATGCTGCTGTGATCAGTCTGTCAATGGAAAAAAAACCAAAATCTGTAAAATAATTTTAGAGAGATTTATTCTTAGCCAAATTTGAGGACCATGACCCGGAGCCACTCCCAAGTAGCTTTGAGCGAGTAGACTTGATGTGGCAGGGTTCCAGGGGTTACAGGTAAAGTCATAAATCAATACGTGGGAGGCTTACATTGGTTTGACCCAAAAAGGTGGGCCATCTCGAAGTGGGGGCTTACAGGTTATAGGTGGGTTTAAAGATTCTTTGGCTTGTAATTGGTTAAAGACATGAAGCTTTGTCTAAAGGCTTGGAATGTTTCAATTTAAGGAGCTGTTATCAGAGATAAGCCAGGGTATATAGATTTGTTGTGTCAATTAAGGACCTACAGCTTTGTTTTGCATACCCTTAGGCCTGTTAATGGATTACAAAGGATGTCCCCAAGAAGGGAGGGGGGCATTATAAGGCATGTCTGACCTCCTTCCTCCAGGCAGGCAATTTAGTTTTAGGATATATCTTTGGCCATGTGGGGGTCCATTTAGTCAGCTAGTGTGTGTGGGGGGTGAGCCTTAATAGTTCACAAGTCCAACCAGTAGGTCAGTCTCTCATCCCTATATCCCTTTGGCTCTCACTATCTCCAGTACTGCAGACCCACTAGCCTGTCTTTCTTTTGTTGTTATTTTTATTTTTATTTTTTTCAGATTATTACAGGGGTACAAACATTTAGGTCACATATATTTGCCTTTGCCCCACTTGAGTCAGAGCTACAAGTGTGCTCATCCCCCAGACAGCACTGCACCCATTACCTGTGAATATACCCATCCCCTCCCCCCACCCTCCTCCCACCTTTCTTTTTGCTCTGATCAAATGGAAATTCACCATGGCCAGGGGTCATCTAGTCACCTAGTGTATCGCCTCCCCACTCTTAGTACAACATGCTCATAGGTTGGGTTTTACTCCCCAGTTTGTAATGGTAAGTTTTATCACATCCTCACAAGTAGTATCTGCTGATTTAAGTTTTATTTCCTCTTCCTTGATCCACCTAGTTCCTTCTAGATAGAACTAGCTCAGACCAGGGCTCAGCCAAAAATAGCCTGTGGGACAAATCCAGCCCACTGCCTGATTTTGTAAACAAAGTTGTATTGGAACCCAGTCATGCTCATTCACTGATGTATTGTCTCGGGCTTCTTTTACACCACAACAGCACTTTTGGGTAGTTATGGCAGAGACCATATTGCCTGCAAAGCCTAAGTACTATTTATGTATTGTCTATTATCTATGGCTACTTTCCCACTCACTGGTTCTTTATAGAAAAACTTTGTAACAAACAATGGACTCAAATACTCTCAATAGGTGTAAGAATAGACTGGGTGTCTGGATATATATATATATCTTTTTTTTTTTTTAGTAAAGCATTGGTTGAATTTTAGCAGAAATATTCAAATTTTAAAGAGTCTTGAAGCTATAGGAACCTTAGAACTATCTTGACTTTTATGGATACCTTCTTGGCAGTTTTTCCACCACCCCAAAGTGAGTCCTTAAGCACCTTCCACCGTCAAAAACCAAAAAGACGAAATCTCAGTTTGTGCTGGTTTGGATTTATAATGCTCCCTTTGCTATCAGAAGAGCTTGGAGCTGGAGTAGCTCTGGCCCTGACGCAGCCAAACGTTCCAGGGGAAAGCCACCACCCCCAGGGGTGGCTTCTGCTGGGAATGGCAGCTTGGCAGGGAAGGAGCAGGCTTTCTGAGAGTACTGTTCTGCTGCCAGCTCTTTGAGAAAATAACCCTCCTCTTTGGGGAATGAAGGTCAGACTGTATTCAGAAATAAGAACATCACCTGGAGAACAGGCAATTTTAGGAATGACAACCTGAAAAATCAAACCTTTCCCCCCTGATGATTGAGACGGGCCAGACTCATAACCCAGGCCATGATCAGCTTCTGCACTTGGATAGAGCATTTTCTCCCAAATAACAAGCCGAATAAGCTTTCCAGGGCTCTGAGAGATGATTGTTGTCCTCTCTGCACAGATGGGGAAATTGAAGTCAAGAAGCAGCGGCTTAGGCTGGCCGCAGAGGGAATGGGTTCTGGCAAGGACCCTGCAGGACTCAAAGGTGCTAGGTCCCCAGCCCCTTAGACATGGCATTTGCACTAAGTCCCCAGAGCAGATTTCATCGTGCTGCTCACCAAAGCCTCTTTCCAACTCTGGAGCTGGGGCTGACAAGCAAGGGCCAAATCCAGCCTACTGCTTGTTTTTGTAAGGCCCAGAAGATAAGAACAATTTTTACATTTTCAAATGGTTAGGGAAAAAAATTAAAAGAAGAAATATATTTCCTGGCCCACAAAAAATTATAGGAAACCAAATTTTGGTCCGTAAATAATGTATGATTAAAACGCAGCTGCACCCATTAATTTAGGTATTATCTATTATCTCTGGCTACTTTCACACTGCAATGGCAGAGTTGAGTACTTATCACAGAGCCTCTAACTGGCAAAGCATGAATTATTTACTAACAGGCCCTTCCAACTGAGCAAAGTTCGCTAACCCCTGCTGTAGAGTATGCATAATATAATCATTAAAATCAATTTTGTTGAAGTATAATATACAAATAATAAAATGCACCCATTTTCAGTCTACTGTTTGATGAGTTTTGGGAAAAAATTCCAGTCCTGTCACTGCCACTGATGATCAAGATATAGAACATTTCCATCACTCCCCAAATTTCCCTATGTCCTTTCATAGTCCATCCCTCTCCCATCCTTGAATGCAGACAACCAGGGATCTGATCTCTGCCACTAGCAACAGCTACTAAGTTTATTTAGAGAGCATTTCAGATCACTAAAGACCATGCTGATGGAAGATTAGGCAGGGGGTATGGGAAAGCATGAAGTTGATTTTTTTTTTTCATTTGATAATTCCTTAATTCATTCCAAATGCCCCCTCAGACAGCCGCTTGACTGTTCATAATATTAGAAACTAACAGGCACTGTGCAAAGTGCTTTCCACCTATTGTCTCGTTTTATAGAAGAAGGAAGCTCAGAGAGGTAAAGTGACTAGTCCAAGTCACCTAGCTGCTAACTGCCAAAGTTAGGGTTTGAACCAATCACTCCAAACCACAAGCAGAATACACAGAATGGAAAGGGATTGAAATATATTATTTTTTTAAAAAAAATAAATCACCCTGACTTACAAATGGTTGAACTAAGAGCCATGAGTGAGCAAGTTCTAGATAATGCAGAGGTGTGTGTGGCAGTAGGCAAAAAGCAATCTTAAGCCATATGTACTTTTGCTTTCTAAACTATTGGATATTCCAAGACTATTTAATTAAATATAAACAACTAATGGCTGTAAAGTGCTTTAAAAATCACTGAGGTGTACACACATGCTGACCAGCATCAGCAACCAAAGTCTCTCTTCCTATCCTGCAGAAAGGACATTACTGTCTGCATTGGTTTGTTTAGATTGAGGAGGGGATGAAAATTCAAGTCTCCAAAGAATGTCCCACAGAGTTTTCCCTTTCTCCCTTCCACTAGCACCTACTATTACAAAGGGAGGAGCAGTTTACCAACCCCTGGTTTGAATGATTGCATTGCAATTCTTCAGAGCCTTTGAATATGTACTTGGCACCTAAATAGTGTCACAAATCATTGTTTGTTATTCCAATTTTCTGGGAGCATTCCAGCTGCCTCCCTGCAGGCCCTTCTTACAAGCCAGTAGAGGAGGCTTTGTCCATTGGAGCCCTTAGTTGGAAATAACAAGTCCTTTTCAAGCCAATATAAGTAGAAAAGAAATTCATTAAAGCATTTGAGGTGTTCACAGAATCCAAGGGTGGGCTAAAGAATAAGAATTGGAAACTCTACTTAAAGAATATGCCATGGTACTGCTCTAGGAAAGACTCCTGCTCCTGCCACTACTGGGCAGAAACAACCAGATCCCATCCCTGATGTGGAATGGACACTATGCACCACTAGTATCCAGAAAGCGGAGCACTTCTCCTGCCAACTTCACCAGGAAATGGATTCCATATCAGACCTGCTTCCTTGTATTATTCACTTCAGATCTAAAGTCTCAGGAATCTGAATGGCCAATTGTGTCACTTGCTTATGTCCTGTCAAAAGTAAAGTTCAGGATTCTACTTGGGTGGGAATTGAACATAAAAGGCAGTAAATACTCCAGACATAATGGGTTGGCTTAATAGTGGCCTCCCAAAGATGGTCCATGTCCTGATCCCAGGAACCTGTGACTATGTTAATGTCACATGGTAAAAGGGATTTTGCAGACGGGAGTAAGTGAAGGATCTTGAGATGGGGAGATTATCCTAGATGATCCTGGTGGACTAAATGTAATCACAGGGTTCTTATAAGAGGGAAGCAGCATGGTTAACCAGAAAAAGATGTGAGGACAGAAGCTGAGGTTGGATTGGCGTGCTTTGAACATGAAGGAAGAGGGGTATGAGCTAAACAACATAAAAGGTCACTAGTAGCTGGAAAAGGAAAGAAAACAGCCTCTTCCCCAGAGCCTCGAGGAAGAATACAGAACTGCTCACACCTTGGTTTTAGCTCCCTAAGACTCGTTTCAGACTTCTGAGCTCCAGTATTGTAAGATAATAAATTTGTGTTGTTTTAAGCCATTAAATTTGTAGGAATTTGTTACAGCAGCAAAAGGAAACCAATATATGTAGGACAGGTATTAAAATGTGATGGGAATCCAGGGAGCATGACGGATACCCAGCATGGCAGCAGTGAAGGAAAGCTAGAAAAATTGTATCCCTCGTCTGGTTTATAGGGGTACATCTGTCCACCCTTTGAGAACATTCTAACAGAGTCCTGCAGCTGAGGTGCGTGAACCAGCTAAGTAAAATCACTGTGATTATTCAGTTTGTTCACCCACTTTATTCATTCCATGTTATATTCAACCAATGTTCTATTCATTAAATAAATATTTACTGGGGCTGGGTGCCAAGCACTGTGAGAGATACCATAGTTGCAAAGGAGACTAAGACTTAAAGCTAACAGTCAAGAACAGGCATCCTCAAACTATGGCCAGCGGGCCACATGCGGCCTACTGAGGACATTTATCCGGCCCAAGGAATGTTTTTGCCACGGCTGCCTGTCCTGCTTAGCAGCCAACTCATCCCGGGCCCACAGTGCGCATGTGTGGAATGTGCACCACACTCTCCAACGGCCCTCTAACGGTCTGAGGGACAGTGAACTGGCCCCGTTTAAAAAGTTTGAGGACCCCTGGTCAAGAAATTCATGGACACCAGCTTTCGATGTAACTGATATTCTGTTGTCTCTACATATCGAATCCCACCCAAAATTCTTATTACATTTGTTTTCAATAATGGAAGTTAGAATTTCCAGATGATTCCAAAAGAGGAACCTCAACAATTTATGAATAAAGGTATTATATCAGAATGAATGTTTGTAAAAAAATTGAATATTTATTATAATAGTAGTCAATATTTCTTGAGTGCTTCTTGTGTGTTAAAGAGAATGCTGAGTATTTTATGTGATTTATTTCCTTTAGTTGGCATGTCAACCCTAGGAGGAATGCACAGTTATTCTCCCCATTTTAAAGATGAGGAAACTGATGCCTAGGAAATATAACCAAATGCTCACTGGTGGGTCAGATATACAGCTGGGATTTAAAGCTGAGGTTGTCTGGCTCCTGGGGCCACACACTGTGCCACCCTGCCTGCCTGTGTGCCAAGCAGTCCCAAGAGATTAGGGATTCATATGTCATTAAGAAAAAAAGCCCCATATAAGTGAACTTCAAATTTTGGTAGATATAAGCTTTGGAAATACAAATGAAGAATTATATTACTTTCCAAGTTAACTTACTTTTCAAAAGGGGAAAACCGTCATTTGGATATTGATTTCCAGTTCATTTGGCAGAAGATCATCTTGTTTCACAACCAAGGTAGGAGCAACCCTTCTGTTGTTTTCAACAGTCTAGTTACCACGTTCATTCTCCTAGATTATTTCTATTTTAAAATCATATTTCATAAAGAATAGGCATGAATTACACTCCTTCCCTGCATCCATAACAGGGGGATTGCTTTGGCCAATGGTATCGTTGACATTAATATTCCCTGCGGCTTCTTGCCAGAAATCAGAAGGATCAGAAAGAGGAACAGAGGCAGCCTCCAGGTCCCTACTCCTAGCTGGGTGCCTCCCCTCTGCAATCAAACATCCACGCAGAAAAAGCCCAAACTGGCTGAACCGTGAGCCAGACACACAGATATCACTTATCACTCCTAGCTTCAATACTTACGGGATGTACAATTTCTTGACCACAGCGCCAGGGGCCCTGTCTTACACAAAAGGCACCCAAGCGTTCTGCTCCTCGGGTTCTGGGAGCTGCTGTTTGCTGAATTACCTCTCAGCAGTCCTGTTGACAGATGGTGTAACTTGCTCATTAAATCAAGATCCTCCTCATTCTGAGGGCCCCAGGCATGTTAGGAGACAGACTTGGTGTTTTCTAATGCTAATGGTCTGCAGCTCAAGAGCATGAAGATAAATATTCTGCTTCATCGTGCATCCACTAACTTAAGCCTTACTGGGTCTGTTCTCTTCCTGTTGACAGAACGCATTTAGAAAAGTGAAATGAAGTGCTTTTAGGTACCCAGTTCCTCCATCCGTCACTTTCCGTTGTACTCTGCCTGCCTGGCCCTTTTCTCTGAGACCTGTCTTCACAGTGTTTTATATCAGCAGCATGCAATATCCTGAACCCAAAAGAGACCTTCCAGGGCTTAACTTTGGTTTTGCTGCAGAACTGTGCAAGGCTTGTTTTTTTGGGGAGCTGGCTGGAGGGAAAGACAGAAGCCTATGCAAAGAGGGGGCTGATAGAAGCCAGTGTTGCGCCAGCACGGTGACGAGCATGATTATAGAATAACCACGTTCAACAAGTTGCATTTTCACTAAGGGCAACGATAAGGACCTCAGGCCGGGGCTTTCACACGATCACGTTTGCATTTTAAGAAGACCCCTCTCACTGCAGAGTGGAGAATTGACTGGGAGTGAGGGACACAGGTGACCTTGAGAGGGGCAGTCTGAGGGCTCTGGTGGCAGTCTGGGTTAGAAACGGAAGTCACCTGATGAAGGGGATGGCGGATCTGGAGAGCAAGGGCCAGGATGAGGAGCTGTTCAGGTGTGGAGTAACAGAGCCTGGTGAACTGTTTATGGTGGGGGTGAAGGAGGATTGTGGGTCAGAAAGAGGAGGCCCAAGGCTCTGGCTCATGAACTGGGTGGATGGCAGTGGTAGTCACAGACAGGGGGCGCAGTGGAACAGGAAGCTGTCATGCATAGCATGCACTCTGCATTGAGTCATGTAGAGAATTATTAATACAAGACACCTTGAAAGGGAAAGGCAGATGTGGCATTGGGAGAGGAAAGAGAAAAAGAAATAATAACAAAAGAAAGAGAAGACAGCCCTCTCTCCCAGGTTGTATGCCAGGGCATAAGCACAAACGAACCTGCCATTAATACCACTTTTAACTAATATTGGCAATGCTACTGTTACTAGCTGCTATTCGTTGTTTAGTATATGTCTAAACCTTACAATAGCCTTCAATTCTTACAAAAACCAGGTAGATAGATATCATTTATCATACTATGGAGCTGAACAGACTGAGTCTCAGTGATGTTAAATAATTTAGCTAATGTTAGAAAACTTAAGAGTAGATAAGCTAGGACTCAAATTCAAGTTTGTCTAGCTCTGAAGAATATATTCATATCTCCTATGGAAAATTATTACCCTCCAAGGACAAATAAACCGGTATAAAGTTAGGATGATATAAGTTAAGAATAAAGTACCGAGTAACAAAGAAGCTGATGGGAGGTTATTTTAGGAACGTTTCTTGGAGAAGTTGAGGTATGTTGGTTTTGAATGAGGTTATATATGCCAAATATTTGAGTGTAACCACATGAGTTTGACGTAGGGGGCAAATAAATGAGATTAATAACATGTAGAGTGAAGAAGGCACTGGAGGGATGTCATTGGAGGTGGCTGTTTGAAACATCATTCTGTTTTACAACCTTTAATTATGCTACTTTGCCAAAAGTAGCATACTTTTGACAAAGCTGAAGGAATTTCCCTCCTTCCCTCCCTTTCTCCCTTTCTTCCTTCTCTCTTTCCTTTCTTCCCTTATTCATTCTTTTGTCTGCTATTCATTCAGTGATCACAAATTGAGCATCTGTTATGTGCCAGGAACTATACTGTAAGTCCTGGAGATAGAAAGAAGAACCCTCAAGGAAATGGTGGGTGGCTATTGTACATGGACTCTGTAATTCATTGCATTATATTTTGAAATGCACTATTATATTTGTGTCTAATAAAAACTGAATAGGGTGTGACTTTGTCTAAAGGAGGTGAACTTTGAGTTAGGGTTACAAACAAGTAGATATTTGTCAAATGGGTAGAGGAGTTGGAAGAATGGAAAATAGTGTTCTGTAAATGTCCACCTGAGCTGTTTCTGATATGTGACAGGTTTTTTTCCCCTCATTACAATCTTTTGCTTTTCTCTTCCAAAATCCCGAAGCCTCTTCATGTATAGACTCCTATTTTCTGCTTCCTTCCACCTTTTTGCTGACTTTCTGGATTAAGCTCTTCATTATGGATCTCTGACAGTTTCTCTCCTGCTTTGCTAACCACTTTAAAAAACAGGCGTTTAAAAGCCTTCTGTGGGTCTCCTGCTATGTTATGGCTCTCCTGCTGTGGGAATCTACTGCTCCCTGCCCAGAGGATGGGTGACCCACTGCTGGGCCCTGGAGGCTCCAAGGCTTGCCTTAGAGGTTTGCACCATGAGTTTTGCTGAATGACAGCTTGGCCTCAGTTTCGTGGGGTTAGTCACCTGCTGTGTGGCTGCCTTCAGCAAAGGGCAGGGCACCAGATTGGTTGGTCACCAACAGGGTGAGGCCCCAGCAGGGCAGGGCAGTGAGGCAGCCCCATGCAACATGGATCAGGTCCAGCCTGACTCCCTGCTTTTCTTTTCCCTCCATGTCACATGGTCCTTACCTGCATGCTCAGCTTGTTCATGGTGCTCTGGGCTACTCCTGAGCTGATTTAAACCACCCCATCCTGTCCATATATTGGGCCCTGCTCCAAGGCAGCCTTACTGCTCTCTCACTGTGATCCTGTGTCTCAGTTGAGCCATGGGATTTCCCTGTGTCTGGAACCAAGTCCCCAGTTGGCACCCCAGTCCTAATGAGGGCCCTCTCTCTCAGTACCTAGTGTGTACATTTCTGGTGTAGTAAACCATACAGGGACCTTGGAATCTCTAGATTAGGGTCCAATGTCATTTCTCAATTTACTTCTGCAACCCATGGGCTAACCTCACTAAAACTGAGTGGACTCAGATAGCCAGAGCCCTAGAAAAAGATGCTGATTTCTGAATATCTGCTGTGCCTTCATTCCCCGTTGCTGTGTTCCACGTATAAGTCATGAATCCAGACATCAGATATTGTTCTTCATTCTAATTATTATGAACAATATAGCAGTTAACACATACAGTGCACTTACTCTGCTGGTTACTGTGCTAAACATTTTAGAAAAACTGGCTCACATAGCCTCATGAGATTTTCTTGAGAAAGGCACTCCATGGCACTAGGATTCCAGTTCAGGCAACCTTCCATCCAAGTCCACTTCTTAGCCACTGTGAGCTTTACTGTCCACTTCATGTAGACCATGTCCTCTTGTTGTGATCCTCAGTGCCTTTCCAGCCTAATCAACTTTTCTGCAGCATCTTTCTCTGAGTCTGCCTCTCCATTCTTTCCACAGCTCTTATGTATATTTGTTGTGTGTAACAGGATGTTTTGATATATGTATACACTATGGAATAGCTAAATCTAATTAACATATTCACTACCTCACATATTTATTTTTTTGTGGTGAGAACACTTAAAATCTACTTTCTTAGCAATTTTCAAGTATGCAATATATTTTTATTAACTGTAGTCACCATGATCTGCAATAGATCTCTTGAACTTATTCCTCTGGTCTAACTAAAATTTTATGTCCTTTGACCAACATCTCCCCAATCCCCCACCATTCAGTTTCTGTAACCACCATTCTGTTCTCTGCTTCTATGAATTCAACTTTTTCAGGTTCTACAAATAAGTGCGATCATGTGATATTTGTTTTTCTGTGCCACTTATTTCACTTAACGTAATATCCTTCAGGTTCATTAATATTATTACAAATGATGAATTTCCTTCTTTTTTAAGGCTAGATAGTATTCTATTATGTATACAAACCACATCGTCTTTATCCATTCATCTGTTGATGGGCACTTAGGTTGATTCCATATTTTAGCTACTGTGAAGAGTGCTTCAATGAACATGGGAGTGCAGATATTTCTTCAACATACTGATTCTATACATTATACTTTGGATATATACCCAAAAGTAGTATTGCTGGATCATATGATAATTCTATCTTTAATTTTTTGTGGAGCCCCCATACCATATTCCTTAGTGCCTATACTAATTTATAATCTCACCAACGGTGCACAAGGATTCCCTTTTCTCCACATTCTTGCTAACGCTTGTTATCTTTTGTCTTTTTGATAATAAGCATTATAACAGATGTAAGGTGATATCTCATTTTGGTTTTAATTTTCATTTCTCTGATTATATCCTTACTGATATTCAGCATTTTTTCTTCATATACCTGTTGGCCATTTGTATGCCTTCTTTAAAAAATATCTATTCAGGTCCTTTGCCCATTTTTCAGTTGGGTTATTTGTTTTCTTACTATTGAGTTGTTTGAGTCCTTTATATATTTTGGATAGTAACCTCTTATAAAATGTACAGCTTAAAAATATTTTCTCCCATTCCATATGTTTTCTCTTCACTTTGTTGATTGTTTGCTTTGCTGTTCAGAATTGTGGGCAAATCTTGTTCCATTCTAGCTCCTTCCCCATGCCAAAGCCTATGTTAAGTAACTGGAACATGTACAGTTGAGCCTTGAGATGATTGCAGAGTGGACTTAAGGACACTGAAAAGACCACTAGTGTCAAATTGTATATCAAGCAGCCAATTAGCCCTTATTATATAATGGCTATGTGCTCAACTGTTTTCAGTACTATTAAGGGGGATCTCATGGAAAAAGAGGTGTCAGTGGTTAAGCTGATAGGTTCTAGAACCAGACTGCCCAGCTTTGAATACCTATTTTACCACATAGTGTCCATGTGAACTTGAGCAAGTTACCTATTTCTCTATGCCTCAGTTTCTTCATCTGCAAAATGGGGTTAATAATAACATCTACATTGTAGGGTTCTTGTGAAGACCAAATGAATTAATTCAGATAAAGCATTCTGTATTCAGTAAGCTAAACAAATATTTGCAGAAGTGATGATGATGATAATAATAAAGGAGAATATGACAATATGTTCCCTGCTTCAAGGAGCTTTTAGCCTAAAAAGGGAGACAATAAATCACATAAAACAAAATGAAACCATATATATTTAATAATTAAATACTGGCTTGAGTAATGAATGTCAGAAGTTTAATAAGATTCCTAATAATCATTGGAGGCAATTGGGGAAGGCAACATGGACTATGGCTTTCAGGATGAGTAAGCTGTAGAGAGGCAGAGGGGAAAGTGAAGGCTTAATCTTCTTGACATAAGGGCTACTTCATTCAATAGAACACTCATGGTCCTTGTTACAGTGTTTGTTATATGTTATCTAAATTGCCGTCCAAATAAATAGAGCCCACGTTTCTGGGTCTAAGCTGAAACATTTGGGGCTTGCACTAATTATGGGTAGGGTGAGATTCATCCCTGGGAAGTAGAGCAGGGATTGCAAGGTGATTCAAGAGATGGTATCCAGAGATAGAGCTGGTGCGGAAGCCAGACAATCAAGTCAGGCTTCCACTCAGCTGCTGAGTTGGAAGGCAGAATAAAGGCATACCCAAAAGACTGGAAACTGGGATTAAATGCTAGAACAAGAGGACTTGGAATGAATGATAGAAAACAGCATAAAAGGAGTGAGCAGCAGGCTTCAAAGGGCTTCAATCGATAAATTAAGGCAAATTAATTCTAATTATGGTATCAGATAAATTAACTCACATTACAAATCAGGTCTTGCATCAGTGGAGTAGTAGGGGAATGGGCCATAAGGCAAATGGTTCTTTATAGTAGAGATGGGATTAGAAACCATTCATGTCTGGAGGTTCTGTTGTAAGAATTATGTCCAGGAAAGATGACCCATGAAGGCCATTGTCAGATTCAGCATGCAGACACTTAGTGATCTTGGATTGTATTAGAGACATTTTATGAGGTTGACTGGTGAGTATGTTTTTCTTTCAAAATTTATTTATCAGGTTCCTACTGAGTTTGAAGTACTGTATCTTTAGAAACAGTGGTGGAGACAGAGGGTACTCAGCTGTACATCTTTCAGTTGAGAAGTGAACAGTCTAAAAGATAAGATAAATCCTATTCACAAATAACTAATAAGAAGTATAATAGAAAACAGTGCCAGATTCAAGGGAGGCAGAGATAAGGACCTTTCAGTGGGCGGAGGCGGGAGTGATTACTTACAGTGGAGCCTGGTGACTCACAACTCCAGAACTGACATTGGAACATTGGAATCACCCAGCCCAGGTTCCTATTTCTGCTCTGACACTTAATAGTTGTTATGACCCTGGATAGATTCACATCTCTGTTTGAATATATCCTCATCTGCAAAGTATAGATCAAAAGAATGCCAACCTCACAGAGTTATTTTAAGGATTAACTGAGATAATGCATGCAAAGTGTTTGGTATTCAACATTAATCCCAATAGACTATTTTATTAGGGTCAAAGGAAATATAGGTCCAGAGGATATCTGTTATCAGAGATCTATGGCAGCTAAAACCTGAAACATGAAAGGGCAAAAACACATAAAAAATTAGCTCAAGAGAAATGAAAAGTGGAGAATTGTTGCCAGATGATCTCCTTCTATTCCTTTGGGATTTACATACTGACTGTATGTTGACAACCCCCAGAAAGCTAGAGTATACCAGCTTCTCCTTCCCTGCCCACTTTCTCCCTACAGTACCACAAAGATGTGCCTTAACTGGAATGGATCCTGTTGGTGAAAGTGTAAATTGGTACTCCATTCTTGGAGGGAAAGTCTGCAGTGTCTATTAAAATTTAAATGGGAAAAAAGAATTGAATGCCCCTGAAGCCACAATTATACCTCTCAGTGTATACCCAGGAGAAATATGTATACATGTGCACCAGGAAGCATATACAATATAATAGTATAAGAAACAGCCCAAATGTCCATTCACTGGGAATGGAGTCAGTCAAAATGGTGGACTCATATAATACCATACTATGCAAAAGCAAAAAGCAATGTGGTAGAACTCTATGTCCCTGCATTGTGAGGTCTCCAGGACATATGTTAAGAAACCAAACTTGTTGAACAATATGTATATTGTACTATTTATATAAAAATGAATATATATGTCTGTGATTACATGGTTAAAAGTATAGAAGAATACACACCAAATTGATATCAATAATTCATGGTTGGGATGAGGTTATGGGATGGTGGAGAGGAATGTGTTGACATTTTATTGTATAATTACAAATACTAATACATAAATAAAATAAAGAGGCCTGTGCTTACTTACATTCACCACATTTTCACTTCATTCCTGGATACCTTTCAAAAGAGTAGATATCAAACTCTTCTTTAGCAAGTGTAATATAAAAAAGGCATTGTTTATTCTCATCTACTAATCCTTTATAAAGCTAGTAAAAAAAAAAGATGTTGCCATTTTAAAAAAAATTTTGCAAACAGTTGCAAAATTAAATTTGGTCCCTCAGTTTCGTGGGGAATGATTTAATGTTCTCCCACACATTGCTGGCATTCACATATGCCCCAAATAAAAATGAGCTACATAAAAATATAAATAACATTTATGTGAGATGGACAGTCCTGCCTAGCTTGCTTTCCAAAGTGGGCATGAAAATGTCCATTTAAAATTTACATTTAGACAGGAAAATTACCATTATCTCAATACTACAAGAAAAAAATAATAATCCTAGAGATTGATGCTTTCAAGTGCACTGCAGTAAACTCATGACTTTTCCAACCACGCAAATAGGTTAACAAAACACTCAGATAAAAACTGAAGCCATCAGCTAGACATTTGCTTATTTTCAAATATCTAAGTGACTGATGGATTTTTAAAATTCAGGTGTTGGCTCTTGGAGAAGGTAAACAGAGATTGTGTTACATCAAAGTTAAAATAATAACCATAAAGACATACACTTGATATGTTTTCAAAAATGCATTCATATTCCTTTATACCTGAGCTTCATAGCAACTCTACCAGTTATTTAGAGCAGATATTAGTGCCATTTTACAATGTCAGTTTATGACATTGAGTTTGAGAGAGATTTAATAGGTTTGTCCAGGATAGTATGGGCAACATCATAGCCATGTTTTTCCTCACAGCACTTATCGCTAACGTACATTACACTGTATGTTTATCTTTTTTTATTCTGGTCTGAGTCCGTCACTGGAATGAAAACTTTATGGGGCAAAGGCTTTGCCAGTTCTCTTCATTGCTTAGAATAGTACCTAGCACATAGCTAGAGCAGCTCCATGAATAGCTGTTGAAAGAATGAATGAGTGAGTGAGTTAATGAATGGATAGGTCTGAGCCTGAGCTAGCATCTAGTCCTGTATCTTTCCACCACATCTGTAACCGCAAAACCTTTTATGGAGTGGTGATTGAAAAGATACACAGAAATCTCCAATAGGGAAAATCAAGGAGAATCTGATCACAGACTCTCTTGTGGGACAGGCAGGGAATGTATCAAAGAAGAAATAAGGGTCACAGCGGGAGAGTCAGTCACTAAGTACTGATCAGTGAGGCACCGGTGAGGAAGTGCACGGTGAGGAAGTGCACGATGGCAGAAGCACTGAGGCAGCGAGGAAGACGACTGGCACCACCCCTGACTCAGGGGGGCTTCCTAAAGAAAGTGACATCTCAGCTGAGACCTCATGGAAGACTGAGTTGGAGTTTTCCTAGCAAAGGGGACGAGGGAGGCAGAGGGAGCTGTGTGTGCAAAAGCTGAGAGGAGAGAGAGAGGGACTGCAATGAGTATGGGAAAACTGAAAGCCCTTCAGTATGCACAGACAATAGTGCGAGAGGGCGTGGTAGGTACAGGAAAAGGTGAGACTGAAGATGTCAGTCAGAGCCAGATCATGAAGGGCTTTGATTGCCCCGTAGAAAGACCTGGATTTTATCCTGGGAGCTGTGGGAAGCTACAGAAGGAGCAGCTTTGTGGGCACAGAGGAGAGCAAGCCTCGCTCAGAGAGAAAGTTTTATAAGTCATGCTTTAGCAGGTTCTATAAGAGTGAGTAGGATTTTTCCAGGTGAACAGGGTGGGAGGGACATTGCCAAGGAAAGTGCAGATGCACAGGCTTAGAGGCACGAAGTTGGAGGGCAAGGGATCCCACCAGGTTGTGAATAAGGGGGAGCGGTAGGGAAGAAGCTGGAAGTCAGACAAGCCCAATTATGAGGGATATATATATATATATATATATATATATATATATATGTCATGCTAAAGAATTATAATTTTATTCCATAGGCACAGAAAGATATGGCTCTCTAGTATCATCCAAACCTTTTTATATGACTCATGTCACTTCTTAGGTCGGGCTTTAAGCAACTGCATGCTATATACCAGGCTGAGGTCTTTGGTAACGTAACAGAATTCTGTACACAGACAAAGGTGTGGGAAAGTACTCATCTTGGGGGAAGGAGACCTGATTCTGAATCCCAGATCTATCACTTGCTGAGACCTGGGGTCAACACATGTAAATTCTCCGACCCTTGGTTTCTCCATCCATAAAATGGGACTAATGTTAACTTTTGCTTTGCCTAACTTCATAAGATTATTGTAAGAACCAGCTGAAAAAGTATGTGAGAAATTATCCACGCTGGACCAAATTGGGAGGTGGGAGATGGGATGAAGGGGATAAAAGCAGAACTAGAGAGGGTAGACTAGGCAGGGGTCCTCAGACTTTTTAAACAGGAGGCCAGCTCACTGTCCCTCAGACTGTTGGAGGGCCGGACTACAGTTTTAAAAAAACTATGAACAAATTCCTATGCACACTGCACATATCTTATTTTGAAGTAAAAAAAGCAAATGGGCAAAAACACCTGCATGTGGCCCATGCAGTTTGAGGACACCTAGACTAGAGTGTTGGAGGGGCAGGAAATACAGGATGGAGCACTGCAGGGAAAAATGAAGAAAAAATGAGAGTGCGTTCAGGGCGGGATACTATCTCAAAGAAGAAATTGGAGAGTTCAAGTGGGACAAATGCAAGAGGAAGAATCTGTGGAACGTATCACTGATTTGTTAGTCAATAGATGTGAGTGAGTGAGGATGTTTTATAATGTCTCCTAATCATTGTTCTTGACAAGATGCCTTTTTAAAGAAAGGACCCAAGGCTCTGCTCTTATTGAATGCCTATATCTGTCATAAATGTACACTTCTCTCCTGATGCTGTTTAAAATTTATACTCATGTTAAAACAATAGTGATGAAATAAAGAACTCATTCATTCCTTTATTTATTCAATAAATATTTATTGAGTCTATCTTGGGAGGATAGCCTGCAGGATATGGGGACACAGAGCTGGTTGCTGCAACTCAGGGAGCTTACATTCTAGTAGGTAACCTTGAGAGACATCTGGAAATGTCATTTTCTTAATGAATTATATCAAGCTTTGGTCAATGGCCTTTGGTCCCCTGGCCTACTTGTAATGTATTTATAAGTCTTCTCTTTGTGAGTACTTGCTCAGAAACTCATTGTGCTACCAGTTCTCTTTCAGTTTTTCCCCATAGCTGATTCATATGTGTGTGTGTGTGTGTGTATAGCAAACTATCAAACTATTTTTCATCAAACTATCTTTTTTCTTTTAATACATCAAACTATTTTTCTTTTTATATAATACATTTATATACATACTTTTTATATACCTATGTGAAAACCATTCTACCATTTCTTTTATGTCAGTCCCTTTAATTAATATCTCATTATAATTATCTCTGAGAACTTCTCAAAGTTTCAAAATATCTAACAAAACTGTGACAGTTTTGATGAAGCTGGGCAGGCTGACCTGAAGGCCAAGCATCTCTACCTTTGGTCATAATTGTGTCTGCTCAGTCGGGCAATCACAGGTGATCTTCCACTGATCAGAAAATATAATTGGCAAATGCAGATATCTTGGCCTATTAAATGCAGACAGGATTTATTAATAAATATATGAATAAATATTTGGAAAAAAATCCCACATTTCCAAAACTCATGGCCTGGTTAGAGGTAGGGGTAAATAATTAGAGTCTTTGATCGTACAAAGGCTGGGGATTACTCATTTAAAAGGACCTTGCTTGCAAAACAAGATGCAATACATAGCAAAAATGGAGAAATTAATGTTAAATTTGGGACCCTCCCATTACAGTCTCTCCAGAATAAAAACTATGGCATTTGAACCTGAGAGGAATGTTCAACCTATGTAAGAATGCTTAAATAAGAACTGGCCTCCATTCCACTTGCACTAATTCTGGGGCCCCTGTTTTTTTTTTTTTAATTTATTTAATAAGATAGGTAGCAGTATTCTGGAAGGCTACATCAGAAGGCAATACCCTTGTTCTTTCTAGTGATATAAGGATTGTCAGTAATTTGGAGCAGGGGAGGAACAAGGGCGAGATAAGCAAGGTGCTTACCTTGGGTGCAAATTTAAGGGGGTGCCAAAAAACTCAGAAATCAAGATAAGTAATATTTTAATGAAATACTTTTTTTCAAAATTGAAATTCATGCCAAAAAATCCACAATGAATGAAACATCCAAATTTTTAATAAAAATAGGATCAGCATTACTGATTTTTCCTTTTGCCTTAGGCTTTGAAATGGCTCCTCATGGCACTGTTGAATTCTGTTGTTTAAAACACAGAATTCACAATGGATTTTATTTGTATTCACTTTTTAAAATATTGCATGAGAATATTATTTATCTCAGTTATGGAGCTTTTTGATGCTCCCTGAATTTCACTTCACCTGCCTAATTCCCACGACTCAGTCCCCAGCATCGGTGGGTTTTTTATACAAATTTGACTTTGTAGCTCATTGATCTGGCTTTTGAAATCTTTCTGACTCTTCTCCCTCTGCAAACTGTGTTAATGGCTAGTTCTGATGGAGGTGTGCATAAAAGGATATTTGCTACAGAATGAAAGACAGTAAGAAGTGTACTTTGGATGTGATTTTGGTTTGCTGCTCCTGGTGCTAGGCTAAGAATTGTTTTACATTCTGAGAGATGCTCCAGCAGTCGGGGAGGAGAGAATATGTCCAGTTTCCTGATGATCAGCTTCTTGACTACAGGTTTCTGGAAGCCACTGGAGGGGAGGGCAGCACGGGTGTGTAGCTGGGCAGGATTGTTGTCCAGGAGACGGGCTTTCTTTTCTAACACAACCTGCACTGCATGTTCTGAGCTGCACATTGTTGTGATTGACCTAGTGCCTTCTTAACAGTGATTGGAAGTTAATGTTCCACATTTTGCCTTGATGTGTTTTGTGTTTATTTGTGCACAGATATAGCGAAGGATTTCTTCCATTTTATGTGATTGCTGGAGGTGGTCAGTACTGAGAGGCTGCGATTCTCTTTACTTTTCAATGAAGGTCTCTTTCTAGTGAAAATTATGGGATGAGTTCATGGCTCCCCATACCTAGGCTTTGTAGAGTGATTTATGGAAGAGCTATTCACAACTATGTTCTGCAATACATACTAAGCATTAGGCTGTAGTTTGTGGGCTAAGCAGCAGGGTTTTTTTTAAAGCAATGTCCCTTTTCACTTAGGTCTTCTCCCTATTTTAATGCTAATGAGACAGTTTTGCCAATAATAGCAGAATCAAGAAGTTCTGAATGTCATCCTTGTCTTCTTTTGTCAAACCAACTGACCAAGAGGCAATGCAGAGAAGGTGAATCCTTTGAGAATGCCTGGAAGGAACACCTAGTGCATTCCCCAGGACACCTGTGGGAGAGAAGGTGATTCAGCCTTTTGAGCCTACCTGTCTTATGGAAAACTCTGTAGCACTGAGTGGATTTAGATGCCAAACCACAAATGGCAAAGATGTGGAAACCAGTCAGATTCTTTCAGGAATAGGATGTGAAGAGAGAAAGTTTCAACAGACAATGGAAGGTATCCAGGGAGACATACAGTCATCGTTTGAGCAGGCCTGACACAGGCAAAATATCAGGAGGTGGCAGATGATAGCATTAGAGGTACTCAGCAGGTAGAAGTGGTCTGGGATGCAGTGGCGGAGTTCTTAAAATGAGTGACATGTGTCAACACTGAGAGATCCCTCCAGAGAAACACTGGGATATTCTAAAACCAGGACCTGATACATAGAAGGAGAAGTTTAGAATTAAGTTATTACAATTAGGTCCTATTGATGGAACCAGGGGTGGGGTAAGAGACACACAAGGCCAGAAACCAAGACTACCACATAGATGAATTCCGACTTCCGGTATCTCCCTTTGTAGGGACAGTGTTGGTCCCAGAGAAGGATGCAGACTGCCCCTGGAGCTGGCATGTTAAGTAATTAGAAGAATGCAGTGACAGGGTATGACAGCTTATATTTATTAGCTGCTTACAGTATACTAAGATGGTTCTAAAAGCCTCACATGTATTAACTCATTGGGCCCTAGTGACAACGCTATGAATTTAGTAATAGTACCTGCCCCGTTGACAACTGGGCAAACAGGCTCAATGGATGAATGAGCAATTCGTTCAACATCACCGTGGTGGGACTGGGATTTGAATCCAAGTGGTTTATTTTTGGAGCCCTGTCCTTTACCACCATGCTACAGGGTTTTTGCAAGCAGATCACTGAGTTACCAAAATAACAACTCCAGTGGTCCAAAAGGAACAGAAATCTGGGTGTGAGCTTAAATTCGAATTTGGTGGCATATCTGGGAATAAGCCCCTTCCCCAAATATCTAAGAAGTAAGGATAACAGCAGTGAATTAGTGAATAAGATAAAGAAGTGTCATTCAGGAGACTCACTTGCAGTTATTTCAGCTTGGTCTTTCTAGATAGAACATTGTACAATTCAGTCACTCCTGCCCATTCATCTGACTCTGGGGAGGCTATTCTTTGAGTTCGTCTGTGTTCTGTCAACTCTTGGGTTTTTCATGCAGTTTAGGACCCCCTGCTCATCCTTTTGTTTTGGCTATGGAAGCATATCTAATTCTCAAGACTTCACCATCCCAACTGTCCTGATTCCCATCTTACTAACCTACACATTTTGGTCTAAACTACACATTCCCTCCGAAAACATTACAACTGAAGTTGTTAGGAAACAAGGTTCATTGGCTGATTAGCACACATGGTTAGCCTGGTAATTTAGTTAATTAATGTTCATTTTAAACTAAAACACCTTAAATTACTCACTTGAAATGTAAATACATATTTAACTTTTGTGTTTTTATCTTCCTGCAGTAGGAGAAAAGTAAGAAGGCTATTTTCTTGTGTTTTAGTTAATGAATTCGCATGACATGTGAATCATATTCTCCCCTGAAATTTCTATCATGCTATCTGGAGAAAGCATTTAGCAACTAATTACTTACTACGCGGCAGTATCTTTTCCATTGTTGTCTTGTACTGTCATTGAACTCATTAATTGCTATTTAACATTTCATGGGCTTGTCCTGTTTTTCCAAGTGGATTATTAACTCCCTAGGATGGGAATTTTACCTCATTGATTTTCTCCATGGTGCCCAGGGCAGTTCTTTGCACATATGGGTATCAGCATGACTTTTTTTTTACTCAGAACACTGACCTGTTATTATTGAACACTAGTCATAAAGAAAAGGGAAAACGAAAGAGAGACAGAGAGAGACAAAGAGAGAGAGAGAGAGAGAGAGAGAAACATAATCTATTCATCCATCTGTATTTCTTCTCAAGGAGGTGGGTTATTCACAGCTTCTACTAATTTCTCCCCCTACTTTATATTCCTACCCTCTGTATATCTTGAGCCGCTAATCTGCATGAACTAATAAACTCTCTTAGGAATTCAAGGTTAATGTTCTAAGCCAGTCTCTGGATCACACGGACTCTTCAAAACACCTAACTGATTTTAAAGGTGATAAAACACTATTAGTTGGGAAAATAAACCTGTTATTTTATCAGGGTTGCGAGGCTGACCATTGACTATTTTAGTAAGAGAAGAAGGAGGTTGAAATCCCTGCATGAACTTTTGGCTGAAGCCATCGTCTAGGAATAATATGAGGAAAAGAAAAAAAAGTGGTTTCCTCTCTGCATGGCTGCTGAAGAATAAGTAGATAGTGATCTGTCGGCATTCACAGTAAGTCGGAAAGACATTCCAGACTTATCTATGGGAAAGGGCAGAAGGGAGACTAGTCTGTTGGAACAAGGGCCGATGACATATGTGGGCAGAGGAAGGAGACTTGTTCTTGCTGTTTGTAATGGTCATGGCTAACAGTTAACGAATTATGAACACATGCTGGACTCTCTTCTAGGCACTTTGAATATTTAAACTCATTCTATCTTCATATCAACCCTAAGTGGTAGGTAGTGTTAGTTTCCTTGCGATGATGATACTGAAACACTTTCTCAAGGTAAAACAACTAATAACCCCAAGGAGTTTAACAGTAGACTCGGAGTCAACAAATATTTTCTGCAAAGGAACAAATAGTAAATACTTTTGGCTTTGTGTGCCTGCATGATCCTTGTCTCACCTAGTGAACTCTACTGTTGTATCATAAAAGCAGCCATAGACAATATGTAAATGAATGGGCACGGGTGTGTTCCAAAAAATCTTTATTTATAAAAACAGGCAGAGGGAGAGATTTGGCCCATAGTTTGTTGGCCCCCACTCTAGAGCTCAACTATATTCCTTTTGAAAATTAGAGTCTTTCTTTTTTTTTTTTTTTTTTTTTGCCATTACTATGGATTTACATGTGAGAGCTTACTTTGTGGATTATCCATACCAAATAATGAGCTTTGCTTTTTGCTTCCCCCGTCCCTTTCTCAAATACCTCGTGGTCCTGATAGAACTAAAATGAAATTTGGTGAATTGGGGCAATAGATCCACTTGTTTCACACACATGAATCTTCCCAAATTCAGCAACATTCATTTCCTTGAATGCATGATAGTCATGATTATGTCTAAAATCCCCATTCCCTTTTTATATGATATCTATTGGCTGTTCACTATTAAGGCTTTCCTACCACATGCCACAAGTTGTTTTCTGGATTTAATTGAGTCCTTACCAGTAGAGAGAGTATCAGATAGAAGTACAAGAAAAGAGCTGGCCCTGCAACCAGTTTAGGCACATTTTTAGTCTGTCCCCAGTCATTAGAACAGATGTAAAATCTCCAGAAGGGGTTGATTAATTCAGAAGGTGATGTGAAACCAGGGGCATTGAACATAAAGTTGATGGTGAAGAATTAATATTAATACTAATAATTGAACTTTATAAAACACCTTATGATTTACATAATGCTTTCCCCCATTCCTACCAATGACCAACCCAGCTCTCCCTTCCCCTCCCTGGGTGCCTGGGGATTTGTCCTAATGGTGTTTCAGAGTGTGAAGCTGCTGATACAGTCTAATCTGAGCAGGTGCTAGGACCTCAGCACATGACTTATTCATGCGTTTGTGATGGAGATGGAAACACAAGCATGACATCAGTAGATACAGAAGGCGATCCTTTACATCTTCTATTTCTTTAAGTCTGGGTCCTTGCTTGTCAAGGAGAAGAAAAAGTACATCATTTAAAAATGCATCTGTCACTTACATGCTTGGAAACATGTCACAGTAAGTGGTGAAACATTATTAATTCCTTTTGCCTTCGAAGAATAATTCATGCACTTACAAGTATAATCTGCATCACAATGAAATATTTGGATGTAAGCGTAGGTGTAATTAGTGCCAGAAAAAATCTCTGAAACAAGAGAAGCGAGGGAATTTATAGTTAAGTCAGCTTGAGACATAATCAGTGTGCCAAGGAATTTAGGGACCTGCTACAACCTTGTGTAATCTTGGTAATTCTGAGGGCCAACGAAGGGGGGAAATGAGAGAGCTGCCTCCAAAGCTTTTGGACCTGTGAATGAGCCATGAGCTACTCATTCTGGTTTTGCATACTCTCTGCAATTTGGATTCTTCAATTTAGTCAATGTAGCAATGATGTATTGAGTCCCTATCATATCAAAAGCTCCTATCTGCATAGGATGATACAAATATAATAATAATAGGGTAGTGGGTGCTGTTGGTTCTCTGCCCAGATCTCCCCAGCATGATTGCTGTGAATATTGGCTTTTATCAGCTCACAGCTGCCCTGTTCTTTAGGGAATTATCCTTGGCCAAACCGGAGCTGCTTGATCATGGAGGATATATCCTTCCCTGCCCACCAAGGGGGGCAGCTCATAGCCAGTGACTGACTGACATGGAGGGTTTGGATGAGTGTGGGGAAGATATAACGGACTGGACCCATTCCAAGGTGAACCAACTCTTTGGTGCAATTTATGCTCCAGACCTCCCCATGGGATCAGGATCCACTTAGCTTCCCCTCCTACTCTATCTTGCTTCCTTCATTCCCTTATTCCTGAGACCGCTCCTTCAATTAAATCACAGATATCCAAATCTCCATCTGAGATATTGCCTCTAGAGAGCCCAACCCAAGACAGTGCTAAGACGTATTGCATCAATTGCTAGGGGCAAGGCATTGGCTGAGCAATTTACATATATTATCTCACTGGATAATTACACTAACTTTTGCTCTTGGAACTGAGGCTCAGAGACATTCTGTGCTCAAAGTCCTATAGTTAGTAGTGCTGGCTTTCTGGGATTGGTCTGTCCAACTCCCGAGGTCTCATTCTATCCTGCTGTCTGAGTTGAGTAAGAGACATAATTAACCTGATCCCTACCCATAGGAGCTTACAGTTTGATAGGAAGAAAAATTAAATGAAAAGCTATAATTGGAGAGATGCAAGAAAGGTTATGGGGATTCAAGGAGGGCAAGCACACACCCAGTTGAAAAACATGACTGTCTGTAGAAATTTTATCACATGTGTACACAGACACCGGGGTGATCTCTCAATTGTTTCCAGCTGGACTCACACTGGTGTCTAGTGTGTGGGGGTTTATGCCTGGTATTTGCAGAGTAGTCATGTAGATGAGATTGAAGGGGTATGAGCACACATAATTAAATCATAAAGCTCTGCATACACCTTTTGCAGATAAAACTTCAGTGAGCATGATACCAAAGGAGGCATAGGGTGTGTTGCCTCTTGATTCCAGAGACAAAAGGAACAGGGTCTCAAATCCTTTAATAGTCAGAAGGGAAGAGGACTCTTCTTTGATGATGCCTTTTCTGTAACTGGCCACCTGAAAGTCATGAAGCACACCTTCACTGGTCCTCTTCCTACCTTTTTTTTTTTTTTTTTTGAGACAGAGTCTCGCTTTGTTGCCCAGGCTAGAGTGAGTGCCGTGGCGTCAGCCTAGCTCACAGCAACCTCAAACTCCTGAGCTCGAGCAATCCTGCTGCCTCAGCCTCCCGAGTAGCTGGGACTACAGGCATGCGCCACCATGCCTGGCTAATTTTTTTTATATATACATATATTAGTTGGCCAATTAATTTCTTTCTATTTTTATAGTAGAGATGGGGTCTCGCTCAGGCTGGTTTTGAACTCCTGACCTTGAGCAATCCGCCCGCCTCGGCCTCCTAGAGTGCTAGGATTACAGGCGTGAGCCACCACGCCCGGCCCCCTCTTCCTACCTTTTGGACCATTAATCTAGG